>QVTF01007830.1:0-173289 GCA_003573665.1 Oxygymnocypris stewartii
ATATATTCTTTACATTTTTTAAAATCTTTTTATTTAATTTTTTTATTTGGTGGAACTTAAAATATTATAATAATAAATGCTAATAATAATGCTATATTTTATTCAATCTAATTGTCGTAACGTGTCCCGTGCTGGTCAAAGGGAGGTGGTAGATAGGCTCAGGACTCAGATATCATCCAAAGAGGACTTTTATTAAATGCCAGTGGAGAAGTAGGGGTATACATATTCACAATAAGTGAGGAAAAAATATACAAATAGAATTATGAAACTAATCAAACAATCAAAAAATATTTCCCCCTCAAAAAATAGGAACTTAACTCAGTGTCCACTTTGACGTTTAAACGACCAAAGAAAACAAATTGCTACAGGCAGCAAACTCTACATTAGCCAATTTAAGCAGTAGGCCCCCACCTTGTCTCCCAATATTCAATTTAGACTGGCTTATATATAGCCTAAGACAGGTTCATTACACCTAAGACCATACCAACTGCCGGGGCCTCAATGTCAGAAACCTTTGAAGCACAAACACAAACTCATTTAACCATTTAGACCATTAAACTCCAAAAATACATAAAATAAAAACATAAATGCAATTCTTTAACAGAAGCTAAATATAAATAATCATCATAAGACATCTCTTCATGTCTACATCCCCAAGGGTTAAGCCCCCTCCCTATTAATAGAAATGGTTTAACCCAACTCAAGAAAAAGGGAAACTATAGTCCCGCCTCCTCCTTTGAGGAGTCACAGGACCAGGATATGGTGAGTACACAGCATGGAAGGTAGCTGTTTACAAAAGTAAAGATAAATACAGACTTGAAATAATAAATAATACAACTACAACTTGTCTCTGTGTGGTTAATGGGGAAATATATCATAAGGAAACAGTAGTAGACAACACGTTGCGATAACCACTGATATGTGCACCTATCTGCAGTCAACATCAACCGCATGATATCTTAAACTGTATTATACATAAACATTAAAGGATAATGAACCTAATAAACTCTAACCTAGTCAACAGAAATGCAAAAACATTAATAGCAAATGTAAAGAGACATAAACCAGTTATTTGTACAGACTTCACATGCTCCCGCTATCGCGGTAGTGATGACGTCACTCTAGCACCCGTCATCACACAAATCAAATTTGTTATTTAAACTACTTTTTATGTATGTTAAAATAATAATGCAATAGTATAATATATATTACTCTCATTCATTCATTAGATATAATAATACAATTATGCAAACTACAAATAATAAAGCCATAGTTTATTCAGTCTTATTAAAACCATTTACTCATTAATATAATTTAGTTATTAATATTTATATTTTAATGTTTATTATTATTTTTTTAAGCGGACCAGTGGTGCAACTTAGAAATCATAATACCATACTTTAATCAATATTATTTATTTATTTAAATAAAGTGGTACAGACAAGTGGTGCAACTTAATAACGTTCATTCAATATAATAAGGACATTTTTTTTTTATTTAGGAGCTTTACACTCCTAATAGGATTTACTATTAGGAGTGTAATTTTACAGATTTACAAGCAATTGAAACCTCTGGTGTCGTAAAACTCCTCAGGAGAGACATTAGACAACACAAACTATCCTCACTTTTAGACAAACTCTGACCAAAAACAGCCCTCCATTATTTGATAAGACTGACATGTAGTTTTTTGAATGTAAAATAATGGAATGTTCTCTCGTGTACAAACATTCCTATCAGACACTTTGTGTGCAGCATGTTTGTCAAGGCCTATCTGACCACAGCAGACACGCTTTATGATCGTCTTTACTCTCGACCATCAGTCCAGCCCTCTGACGGCCAACAAATCACCATAGAAACGCTCTTTCAGAAGGTCTGCCATAAATGCCGAGGGTGTCAGTGGCAAAACAAAGCGGTGTGAGAGAGAAAAACAAACCCTGGACCAATCAGAAAACACTGACGTGTTAGGTGTGCTGGGTTTGAATGGTCACGTGACCATTTTGTCCTAACTGACCCCAGACTTTAGACCGTCATAATTTCGTCTTGAGGCATGTGTTGGTTTACGGGGCACATTATTACAGTGGTTTAGGTCATATCTTATTAATAGGAGATATGTTGTCAACATTGGGCATCATTCCTCCTCTGAGATACATTGAAGATCTGGTGTACCTCAAGGATCGATTATTGGTCCAGTATTGTTCTCACTTCATATGCTTCCTTTAGGGCTTATTCTTAACAAGCATGGGGTCTCTTTCTATCTATATGCAGATGACGCCCAAATTTACATCCCTTAAAGCGTGGCAATAAGCATGCCATTAAGCCCATTTTGGATTGCCTGGAAGAACTGAAACTTTGGCTTGCAACACATTGTTTATGCCTCAATGAGAGTAAAACTGAATGCATGTTTGGTCCCAATGATCAATGTGTACATGATTTGAACTACATCTGTCACTTACAGTACCACTTGAGTCAGAAACTTGGGTGTTTGGTTCGACAAAAACCTCAAATCTGACAAGCAGATCAATTCCATTGTTAAGTTAAGTATAGTCTCCCCTCTCGCATCAGAACTGCTCCAAACTTGCCTTTTTTAAATCCACTCTAAAGACCTTTTTTATCGTTGGCGTTTGATATTCCATAAATTGTCTCTGCCCTTGTTTTTGGAACGCCACACATTTTTACAACTTGTCTACATTCTGTGAATATTTAAGTATTATATTGTTTTAAAAAGGTGTTTTTTTTTCTCTTCCTCTCTCTCCCCCTGTTGCTGTGTTTTAGTTTGCCTATTGTTTGTATAGTGTTGTAAAGGGCTTTAGTCACCTCCGATTGTTTTTAAACTGTGCTATATAAATAAAATTATATTGTATTGTATAATGAGCCAGTGGGAGGACACATGTTTGATGGGATGCACTGGAATGGCTTCGGTGTGCATCTCCAATATATTCGGTGTGTATTCCAATATAAAGAGAAAAATCTGAATGTATTATCTTAAATTAAATTAAATATATTTTTTAAAATAAAATGTCTTAAAATTGACAGGCTTTCATTATATACATATACATTATATAGATATACATGTACACACACACACACAAAATAATTGTATAAAGAATACCTTGCATTTTCATTTGGAAGCTAGTCCACAGCACTCTTCTGACACACACTGACACCTTGTGGACACAGTGCGGTGCAACACTACGTACATATCTTGCCTTCAATGAAATATAGCGGCCTAATATTATTTATTTAAAATATATGAATGAATAAAGCATCAAACTAAAAGCAAGTTAATAAAGCTGACTAGCGGTGACTAGTTCCCCTCTGGCCAGACGAACCAGTAGTTTGTTCCAACTGCAGCAAAGTCAGATTGTAAGGGCTCAACTGGTTCCAGTGGTCTTTTCCCGATGGCTGTCTAGATGACTAGGTCCTCACTGGAGATCTGTCTCTGGGGCTCATCTAGGTGTCCTGGACTTCGCTGACATTTAGGGCTGTAGGGGTCATCTCTATGTGCTGATCCACCATCTGATCTGGATACGGACTGGATCTGGTGACTGCGGTGACTATCTGGGCTGGATGCAGACAAGATTGGGGGGCTACGGCCACTTCCACTAATGCCAACAAAGTGTTCTTTTCTATTCAAAAGAATGCTGTGATCAATAGTGTTGAATGCAGCGCTAAGATCCAGTAGCACTAATAGAGAGATACAACCACGATCAGATGATAAGAGCAGGTCATTTGTCACTCTAATGAGAGCAATCTCAGTACTATGATGCGGTCTAAATCCTGACATGAAATCCTCACAGATAGCATTTTTCTCTAAGAAGGAATATAATTGTGAGGATACTACCTTTTCTAGTATCTTTGACAGAAAAGGGAGATTTGAGATCGGTCTGTAATTAACTAGATCTTTGGGGTCAAGTTGTGTTTTTTAATTAGAGGCTTAATAACAGCCAATTTAAAGGTTTTGGGGACATATCCTAATGACAATGATGAGTTAATAATAGCCAAAAGAGGATCTATGACTTCTGGAAGCAGCTCTTTCAGTAGTTTAGATGGAATAGGGTCTAACATACATGTTGTTGGTTTAGCTGATTTAACAAGTTTATACAATTCTTCCTCTCCTATTGTAGAGAATGAGTGGAATTGTTCCTCGGGGGATCTATAGTGCACTATTTGATGTGATACTATAGCTGACGGATGCATGGTTACAATTTGATCTCTAATAGTATCGTAACCCCAATAGAGTTCAGAATGTCTATCATGAATGCTGATCCTAATGCATCTTTTTCATTATCAACGTGGATATTAAAATCACCCACAATTAAGACTTTATCTGTAGCCAGCACTAATTCTGATAGAAAATCACCAAATTCTTCAATAAAGTATGCATGGTTCCCTGGTGGCCTGTATACAGTAGCCAGTACAAACATCACTGGGAATTTATCATTAATACTTTTTCTCTAGATAATGTTATATGAAGCACCATTACTTCAAACGAGTTATACTTAAAGCCTGTCTTCTGAGAAATACTGAGAATATTGCTATAAATTGTAGCAACACCTCCACCTTTTCCTTTTGGATGCGGCTCATTTTTATAGCAATAATATCAGGGGGTAGACTCCTTTAATATAATGTATTTATCTGGTTTTAGCCAGGTTTCTGTCAAACAGAGCACATCTAATTTATGATCAGTGACCATATCATCATCCAGGTGGATGCTGCACACTGGTGGTGGATGAGTAGATACCCCCTGACAATGTAGAGCACTTTGAGTGCTTAGAAAAGCGCCATATAAATGAAATTAATTATTATTGTTATTATATCATTAACAAAAAGCGATTTCGAAGAAAGGGACCTGATATTCAATAAGCCAAGCTTTATCATTTGTTTCTCTGTGTTATATACATTTTTATTTGTTGAACATCAATTAAGTTGTTACTCATAAGCTGGTTTGGAAGTTTTTTGTATTTTCTAGTTCGGTGAACAGATTGTTCTCATCTGTATAGGCAACCAAGTGAGACACAGGGCCCATGATCGATCTAAAGTATCCAGATATAAATGTATTTCCCATTCTCAATGGGAGAGTGCCCAAGCAACATTTCTCCAAAAGAATTTCCCGGCAAAATTGCTCAGAAAATGTCCCCATGTATCATCAGCCTTACGGTTGTTTTACTCATTTTGTTTTCATGTATTGAGACAGACGACACCTCTCTTTGATGTGGGCTGAGTGTGATCCTGGTGAGCGTGTTTACACTCTCTGCAGGGGTCAGCGTGTGCGCATGGGGTGTGTGCTGTCACTCTGAGGTAATTTGGGGCTCGATAGGACAAGTATTTGGGAAGCTCAGTCATGAAACCTCACAGACCCTTGGAAAGGATGGCTCTAGGCCACCACAAGGACCTGAGTGTGGCTTATTGGACAGAAACATTTAACTAATGCCAATGTCAAGTGCTGAAACATCTAATCAGGGTCTACAGTTTGTAATTTAAAAATGTAATTCTCCATCATTTACTCACCCTATTTTCTTTGGGACATGATATTTTGAAGAACAAAACAACGTTGGACTCTTGATGGACAACTTTCATTGTATGGACAAAAAAAAAATCCAAGTCAGAGGAAAGTCAGAAGGTTAATTTTTGGGTTAAGAATTTTGAGTTTTGGGGGTGAATGAACCCTTTAATCCATATTTAATTTGCAATGTGCAGATAACAAGAAACAACAAGAAAGTGAATTGCAAATATAAGAAACAAATAAGTTCTTGTAAGATTTGAAGGCACAACTACATGTTTTTTTGTTGTGATAAATATATACGACTGGTCTGGTTACACTACTGGGAATAATTTATATGTTTTTAAATATTTTTTTATGTATTTATTTGATCAAAATACAGTAAAGCAGTAATACTGTGAAATATTATTACAGTCTTCACTGTCATAATCCTTCAGAAATCATCCTAATATGCTGATTTGCTGCTCAAGAAACATTTATTATTGTTATCAATATTGAAAACAGCTATGCTTTTTTATGCACATTTTTTTATAGAAATGGTGATACATTTTTCTATTTATTCTTAAGACATTTTTAATAAACCCCATTTATTAGAAAAAAATGAGAAAGAAATAGAAGGTAGAAATAGAAACAAAGAAGAAATATAAATAGAAAAAGGTATTTACAGTCACTTTTGATCAGTTTAATGTGTCCATGCTGAATAAAAGTGTATACATATATATATATATATATATATATATATATATATATACAGTACAGGTACATCTAAAAAAAATAATATGGTGAAAAAGTAATTTTTTTCTTGTAACTTATTTCAAAAAGGAAAACTTTCATATATTTTAGATTCATTATATGTAAAGTAAAACACTTAAAATGTTATTTTGTTTTAGTTTTGATGATTAGCTTACAGCTAATGAAAGTCAAAAATCATTATCTCAAAATATTAGATATTTATATTTGAGTTTCAATAAATGACCATCCATAAAGTATCAATTCTGGATATCTCTTGTTCTTTGAAACCACAATAATGGGGAACACTGCTGACTTGGCAATGGTCCAGAAGACGATCATTGACACCCTCCACAAAGAGGGTAAGTCACAGAGGGTCATTACTGAAAGCGGTGGCTGTTCAAGGAGTGCTGTATCAAAGCATATTAAATACAAAGTTGACTGGAAGGAAGAAATTTGGGTAGGAAAATGTGCACAAGCAACAGGGATGACTGTATGCTTGAGAATACTGTCAAGTAAAGATGATTCAAACACTTGGGAGAGCTTCACAGGGAGTGAACTGAAGCTGGAGTCAGTGCATCAAGAGTCACCACGCTCAGACATCTTCAGGAAAAGGGCTACCAAGCCACTTCTGAAACAGAAACATCGTCAGAAGCATCTTACCTGGGCTAAGGAGAGAAATAACTGGACTGTTGCTCAGTGGTCCAAAGTCCTCTTTTCAGATAAAAGTGAATTTGGCATTTCATTTGGAAATCAGGGTCCCAGAGTCTGGAGGAAGAGAGGAGAAGCACAGAATCCATGTTGCTTGTACAGTGTAAAGTTTCTACAGTCAGTGAGGATTTGGGCTGCCATGTCATCTGCTAGTGTTGCTCCACTGTGTTTTCTGAAGTCCACAGTCAACACAAACATCTACCAGGAAATTTTAGAGCATTTCATGCTTCCTTCATGCTTCCAGCTTTATGGAGATGCTGATTTCATTTTCCAGCAGGACTTGGCGCCTGCCCACACTGCCAAAGGTACCAAAAGCTGGTTCAATGAGCTTAGTGTTACTGTGCTTGATTGGCCAGCAAACTCACCTGACCTGAACCCCAAAGAGAATATATGGGCTATTGTCAAGAGGAAGATGAGAGACACCAGACCCAACAATGCAGATGACCTGAAGGCCGCTATCAAAGCAACCTGGGCTTCAATACACCTGAGCAGTGGCACAGACTGATTGTCTTCATGCCACGCCGCACTGATGCAGTAATTCATGCAAAAGGAGGCCCAACCAAGTATTGAGTGCATAGAAATAAACATACTTTTCAGAAACCTAACATTTCTGTTTAAAATTTCCTTTTTTTAATTGATCTTATGCAATATTCAAATTTTCTGAGACACTGAATTTGGGGTTTTCATTATCTGTAAGCCATAATCATCAAAATTTCAAGAAATAAAGTCTTTGAATAGTTCACTCTATGTATAATGAATTAATATAATATATGGGTAGATGTACCTGTATATATATATTATATATAGTTGGTATTTCATTGATTGATGGATTGTTATTATTATCATCTAATGTATAATTCAAAATGAGTTAAAACAGGTATAATACATACATACATTTAAATACATATTTCTGGGAATTTAATATAATTTGAATTATTTGTACTTTATTTATTTAAATTAAAATCCTGTAGCCTGTTGCAACCTCAATTCAAATCCAGGAACTATAATTGTAATTGGCACACAGCCTTGTGTATCCCGGACAGTATATTACCTTCAAATGGAGTCTTTTGCAGTACATTCCTCTTTGTCTTGACTCAATGTAGTCGGCACGACTGATCTTCTGTTCGTTTCCCTGTGGCTACAGCAGCCGCAGTTTACATCAAAGGGGGCAATAGAGTACTGGGCCAAACAAATGCACAAGTAGTAAAACTTAACAAGCTGTGAATGTCCCCATGTTGCCCTGACCCATGTGATGCATAACACCGGCCTGTTTGCTGTTTTTGGAATGTGTGCATTTTCTGACCAACTCTGTGTTTTGGGGTTACGTGAAGCAAGTTTGTGTGCATAAATGGAGAAAGCTGGCAGTAGGTGCCAGCTCTGGTGGGGGGCAGCGGCTGATCTGTTTGTAAAGGAAACATCAGGTGTTTGAAATAGCTGTCTGTGCTTGCACATGCTGATTTATCTGTGCATTTCAGAATTATGTTCCTGACCTCTTCACCTCAGTGCCATTTGTGTTCTTCCCCCCGCTCTGTTCAGGCAATAAAACAAGCGTGTATCTGCACCCCCTGCTCACCTCCAGAGAGGTTCTCCTGCTCCGGTGTCACCCACAGTTCAGCGTCCATGGCTGGACTGCCAGCCGGCGACCCGACGTGGACTGGGGCGTGGGGGAATGGTGCATTCCAGGACAGAGAAAACACCTCTCTCCCATCCCCAACACACGCTTTGTAACTGGAAGCCACAACACAGACGTGAGACTGTGCACACAATAGGAGCTGGTGAGCAGCACGGGTGATGTGGCGAGATGGATAAGCCGTGAAAGCATGAATCAACAGTGAGAAATGTTAATGGGGTTATTACGCCATTACGCTGATCAATGAGCTTTTTAAGAACTTTTAATGACTGATGATGCCCTCACTTATCACAGGAGAAATACTTCATTAATGTCACAGGACATTTGATGTTTGAAACTTTTGATGTCTCAGTTGGCTGACGCAAGCACCAAGGATGGGGCCGGTGTCCTGGGGCCTTTGCCCTACCAGGGGTCTCGAGCTGAGAAGGCCTAAGAGTAGCAAAATGTAATATTGAACTGTTTCAAAATGCATACCAATGCCTTGGCAAAATGTGGAATAAATAAACGATGAGGAAAATTTAGCTTTGCCATAAAAGGTATAAATTGCATTTTAAATTTGATTACAGAAGTAAACACTTATTAAAAAAATTTTAACTATATTTTTGGACAAAATAACTACCCTAAATCACGTCGTATGACTGTAATCTGGAACATACATCCATCATGTTGTCACTGTCATGTGACCTACCATCGTTGTGTCGCTTCACTGGCATTCACAAATCCATTGATTGCACACTTTACAATCACGGCGGGAGTAGTACGTCATCCGGGTACCTTTTACTTCCTGTTTTAAGAATACTTTAAATTAAGACATACTATTCTTCTTGCATATGTTTTTTTGCCTACTATATAGGGAAGCATGCAATTTTGGGAGCAGCCCTTGAGTGAGTTTAAAGCAGCGTTGTCTGTTTGTATGAACAATGGTAGACATTGGACCAGATTTACTAACAGCTTGTGTCAGCGCAAACCGTCTTTTTGCATTAAAATAGTACTCTCAGGATTTACTAAAGACGCGCAGAGAAGAATTAACGCTGAAAAGGCGTGGACACAGTTATTTTTAGCGCCTGACCTTATTGAATATGCTTTTGTAGGAGTTTCCCTTTCAGATGCAAAATGTATGGGAGGAGAGTATTAAAATGAATCACACAACGCGATTTACTAACATTTGCGTTTGTCAAATTACTGGTATTTGCGCTATTATTTATCGCCCAAACTATATAAACTATTTTGCACCTGTGTCATAAGTAGATTACCTGCACCTAATGAGCATCAGCTCTGCTTATTTGCAACTGCGCTAATTTACTCTGCTCTTGGTATATTGCATTGAACTATATTTGCGCTACTCTTGGTATATTGCGTTGAACAATATATAATTTATATATAATAATATATAATAATTTGCGCGTTGTCAGTAAATCACTCGCAGAAATGTTCATGCCCATCTGCAGAACATTTTAATTGCGCTCTGGTTCAGGGGGGGGGAGGGGGGGGGAGGGAGGGAGGGAGGGGGGGGGAGGGAGAGGGGGGGGGGGAGGGGAGGGGGGGGGAGGGAGGGAGGGAGGGAGAGGGAGGGAGGGGGAGGGGGAGGGAGGGAGGGGGAGGGAGAGGGAGGGAGGGGGAGGGAGAGGGAGGGAGGGGGAGGGAGGGAGGGGGAGGGAGAGGGAGGGAGGGAGGGAGAGGGAGAGGGAGGGAGGGAGAGAGAGGGAGGGAGGGAGAGAGGGAGGGAGAGAGAGGGAGGGAGGGAGAGAGAGGGAGGGAGGGAGAGAGAGAGGGAGAGAGAGAGAGGGAGAGAGAGAGAGTAAAGAACCTTTTGTGCAATGGAAATGTTCCAGATAGAACCATTGATGCCAATGAAGAACCTATTTTTTATAATTTTGGTTGTCTCATTTGTCACTTCAAGACACATGCGAGTTTTGTGATGACAACAACTCACGATACACATAACCAACGCATTCACAACATTATATTGCTATTACTATTTCCTTTAGGAATTGCATATGCTTTTGCAAAAAAATATTCTGTCTTAAGAGATGGGAGCTTAGGTGCAGAGCGAGAATGGGAGGAGAGGACATACTTGAAACACAAACGCACCACCTTCCTGTGTGAAAGGCCTCTCTTGTCCTGTCAGGGGTCTGAATGTGGGATTAAGTCTTTTAGCATACCTGCTTTGTTGCACCTGAATGTGAAAGAAAGGCAGCCATTGTGAAGCTCTGACTCCATCACTTAGCTCTCGCCCGTGCCTGGGCCTCCACCTCCCACCCGCAATTAACCACCTAAATCAAACCTCCGCCTGGGGAACTAATTGTTTCTAACAGTGCTTTTGTACAAAACGACATGCTGTTTCCCTGTTGCCCATTCAGAGCGGATTCTTTGGCTCAGCGTGGGTCAGATTGGGAAAGCATACCTCGTTCTGCTTGGTTAAGATGGAGATAAACCAAACCCTTGTAATGATGCCCCTCACCCCAGACCTCATTTCTGCCCTGCTCCCAAAGGCTAGCTGCATTTTTGTATTGAAACACGGTTGAGGGATAGAAGGTTGTACAAAAACAGAAAGACAAAAAGAAAGGTGGCACACAAGTTGATAGTGGCATTTGACCCGAATTTCAATATGATTTTAATAGCTCTGCATTTATATAGCTGCACGAAAATATTTATTTGAACTGATAGTCTTGTAAAACTATTTATTTAAAACCCTTTATAATAAAAAATATTTTCTAAAGTTTAGTGTGAATAATGTGCAGCAGAATACGAGAGTGAGTTATTTTATAATGTTATTTTATTTTAAATATACAGCACTTTTTACCTCTATGTTTAGAAAATAAACTATTTAATTTGTCTTGTAAAAATATCTAATTGTTTTTACATGACATACTTTTACTTACTGGCCATGTCATGATTGTCCAAGATGAATTTCCCAGGAATGGGACAATAAAGTATATTAAATTCGATTCGATTAAATTAAATTAAATTAAATTCGATTCGATTCGATTCATTTCAATTCAATTCAATTATGCCTGTTTTGTCCCCCCTGAATCTTGGGAATATTTCCACCGTTCTAGCATCTCAAATGTTGTATTGTGTTTATTAATAACGATCTGTGGTGGAAACAACCTTTTACAAATGTTTTGGATAAAATGGCTGGATTATTTGTGATGCTAAAAGTAGTTTCATTGTTCGCATTATTTGCGCACAAATAATATTACAACATTTTCTGCATAATTGAACAAAATTATAGCTGAAATTACAATTATACACAATAAAAAGTAATACAATTACCATAAATATTTTACGTTTCTTATTTAAAATATTTTATAAAACATTAGGGTGGGTAAAAAATGTATTCAATTATTTAACTGTACATAATATAATTAATCTGGAAAGAAAACATGAAAAGATGAAGGCATCGTAAAATATTTCTGATACAATTTTAATGTGGTACTACAAAAAACTGTTAGTTTTAATAAAAATTAATTTGCAGGACATAAAGTAGAATTTGAAGAAACAACATTATAGACATAATATATACAAACAACAAGCATAATGTGCAGCAGAATATGGTTTTTGCAAAGCTTTTACTGTGTGATTTATATTACACAAAATAGTGCATGAAACAAGACATCTGCCAATTTATCAGGAAAGTTCAAGCCAAATATCTTGGGTTAGTGTAAGCCAAGAAAATATAAAATAGCAATCATTCCAGTCAGACTTTATGGATGACTTCTTCAAAAAGCAATGCCAACTGAACAGAAAACAACACTGTACGAAGTTTATTTAATACCTAGTGATATTAGCATGCAGGAATAGAGATATGCAGCGGGAATGAACAGTATGATGAGAGACCGCGGTCTGACACAGTCTGTCTCTGTGTATTTGAAACAGAGTGTGACAGAAGCACTACACACACCACTGTATGATGGACAGCTAGGCTTTTCCCCATATCTCACCGCTTCACACACACACACACACACACACACACACACACACACACACACACACACACACACACAGGCTGATATTTTTCTGGAATGTTCTTGTTACAGAGGACTGACACGTACGCATTGATCATTCAGAGATGTGTGTGTGTACATGCATGCGCATGCTGTCTAGCTCTCCACCTGTGTTTATGTTATCCGGCCAACCACGTTATACACTCTGGCAGCTGCACGCCATGTCCTGATGCAAAAAAGATTCAGACCATTTTTACAGCTACATGCACACAAAGATATTGTACACTACAGTGATTGTGCCACAATTAAACAGTGCTGATAAAATGTTTAATTTGAACAACAATTATCTGCCACATAATAGCCTAGATTCTTAGCCTAAATAATTTGTTTATGGTTGGCAAAGAAATATAACAATGCAAAATTATTCAGTGGAAGTTGCAGCTACGCACATTTAAGGAAAAGTGACATGATAATTTCATTCTGACACAATTCTGCTTAATTTAAAAATATTTATACGTACGTTTTCAATGTACTTTAAAACCCTGAAAATATTTTTTTAGATCTGTTCTTGTAGGTATTTCTGAAATAAAACGTAAGTGTACTTAAAAGGTTTATTTTAAAAAGGCACTTTGCAATAATGTTAATTTCCCAGTTTGTACGTTGAAGTTTAAATTTGATGTTAAAAATGTTTAAATCATTGTGTTTCAGATAGTCTTCAGCTTAACTTTAACTTATTTTGATGTGTTCAACATACTAATACATGTAAAGGAATTTATTATAATTTTAACTGTAGAGTTATATTTGATATTACATTTAAATTAAATATATTTTAAATGTATTCAATTGCAACTTCATCATAATTAGTGTTAGTTAACAATACATGATTGTCAGTATATTCAGCAGTACACTTTAACCATATTTCAAAGACAATACAAGTAATTTACATTTACATTTATCAGACGCTTTTATCCAAAGCAACTTACAGTGCATTCAGGTTATACATTTTCATTAGTACATGTGTTCTCTGGGAATCAAACCCACAACCTTTTGCGCAGCTGACGCAATGCTCTACCACTGAGCCACACAGGAACACTGTGTGTGTTCCTGTGTGGTAATTTTAATTATTAAAAAACATATAAAGATATTTTATAGAAGGTCAAAAACACTCTTAAATTGCTTTTAATATAAATTAAAACTGCATTTTATTTAGTTGCAAATAACATGCAATTAAGTGTCAAGTTTATTATTTTAAAGTATACATTATTCCCATAATATTTTTTAAGAGTACGTTGAATGTGGTAACCATGTAAACATGGTAATTTGTTATCCTTTTGTGATATTATGCACATAACAAAAAGCACTTCAGTCAGAACTTATAAGTTTCTCTATTTCTTTCAGATAATCAGCAGTGAGAGGTAACCACTGTCTCTCTCTTGTTCACTTTTCTCTCTCAGTACTCTAGTGCTGGGATGAGTGTGGCCCCCGCGCCGTCACTATTGGGGGTCCTGTAGTAACTTGCAGAGTTCTCTCCTCAGCGCACACATCCGCACAGGTGACTGGAAACAGGAGCTGAGAGAGTGTCTCTCACTGAGTGTTTAAGTGCTGTCTGCAGCGGTGTTCTGTTACCCTGCTCTCTGCCCGACCTCAAACACACACACACACACACACACACACACACACACACACACACACACACACACACACACACACACACACACACACACACACACACAGCATCAAAGCCTCGCTCCATCACTCGATGTGTGCTGATGTCTGTGCTGGAGGGAGCATTTGATTTGGTGTGTTTAAAGAGACGAATCTGAAGTGACCGAATGCGTTTCCAAGAAGCCAAACGCTTAGGTGTCCAGTGATCTCACATTTCAAATAGAAAGTTTAAAGTCAACATGAAAAGTTGCTTTCCTAGTGCACATTCCCAGTCGATTCCTTGAGCAAATCATGATATTTAACATTAAAACGGAATTCGTAATCTTCAAACATATTCTGAAAATACTTTCCTTTTCACAGATTTTTCTAAAGGAGCACAAACCTCTGAATAACCAATGATTAAATATCTACTTAAACATTGTTTTTGGGTTTTTTTTGCATTTCAGTTGATGTAGCCATTGAATTATAGACTTCAATAGGGGAGAAATACTATGGAAGTCAATGGCTACCGTCAACTGCTTCGTTACCAACATTCTTCAAAATATCTTCTTTTGTGTTCAGCAGAAGAGAGGAACTCATACAGGTTTGGAACAACTTTAAGGCGAGTAAATGATGACAGAATTAAAAATAAATATATTAAAATGTATTAAAAATAAATGTATTTCATGCTAAGTATACTATAAATACATTTACATATTTTTGTGCTTAATAAAAATACCCGGAATTTGTGCTTTTGCTACATACTAACCTGGTATAGACTTAAAGTCTGCTAAATTGGAGCAACTAGTTTTGAACTAAATGTTCTTTAATTGTGAAGAAGTAGTGCTGAGATCCAACTATAGTTATGCTGAAGTATATTTGATTGTGCTGAAGTGGAACTATTGCAAGTATACTTCATATACACTTTAGATATCTTGCATTTAAAGATTGATATTATTCAAACATCATACAATCCTCATCAATAGTGACATTAAAACACGTTTTAGGCTTAATATTAAGAAATGTTAATTGTGTAAAAGAAGTACTCAAAATAAAGTTTAATCATTTTTATATCAGTAAGTCTCGAGTGATACGTCAATAAATATGTTAATAGATTTGAACCATGCTTAGTATGAAATAAATGCATTTTAAATATATTGCTTTTTAACTAGGGTATGACTTTAAATACACTTAAGTAGCCTTTAATGCAATATTTTAAAATGTTTGAAGTACACTACAAGTGCAGTACAATTAAAAGTGTGCATATTTTTCACAAGGACTCAGTATTCAGTATATACATGCTCAGTATTCAGCAGCTACGTTTTTTCCCGCCACCCCAGCGCATCGTCATTGTCAGGTTTACCTTTGTCTTCAGCTCTGTGTACTAACAATGTGACTTATATAATGCTAAACTCAGATTTAAACTCTGAGAAAGTGACTCTCCTTTCTTTTCTGCTGGGATGACGTGTGACTGAGGCAAAGATGGCATGTTTTTTGTCTAATTTATTCCCAATTAAAAGGTGTTTTACAAAGGTATCTGCTGAGTTCAGGTGCCTGATAAAAAATCATTAAATAGCATTACAAATTCATCTGCATATGTGTAATACTGTATCCCACAATGCATTGCACTTGAGTTGAGTAGGGAAACCTAATTTCAAAAATGACTAGCACACACACACAATCAAAACAATCAAACATTTGAAAGGTCTTTCTGCATTTTACTTTGGAGCAGGTGAGATTGAGAGGTCACTGCAGTGAGAGATGCGGCTTTAGATTGTGGAGGTGAGGAGATCATTGACAAGGAAGAAGGAATGAGAGAAAAGGAAGGTGAAGAGAGATTGACGGGGAGTTCAGGGGTCAGGGACAGGTAAGAGGGCATGCCGGCTGACCCGAATAAAACCACACAATTCCCACGCTAAATGACCACCTATGGACAAGACGATTCACTGTCAAAGATAACCGGAATAATCAGCAACAAATCAATTTCTTCAAAATTTTCAAATCAAACATTTTCTAAAAATGTCCCCCAATCACCATTCTAACATCTTACACAAGTGAAGCATGTGGACACTTAATTCATTATTATTAGTATGTTGCTCATTTTAGAATAATAGTAAAGTCATGAAAACTATGAAAGAACAGAAAATGTTTTAGGGAAACCTAAGCAAGATGGCGGAGGGTAGTCAGGCAGGTGCTCCCTCGCTGCCATTTGAACATCAAAAAGTTAGCTTGAATTCGAAGTACTATCAGCTAAATAGCACCGAATATCAAAATAGTTATAAACGTTATTATGTTAAAGTCTCAGTGGATGGTTATAGTAATCTATGCTGCCGCACTATTGATAGTCATGACGCGGCCGTGTCATGATACATCAGAGCCGTCCATATGGAGGAAGAGACTGATCACATCAATGCCATACCGAAGACGGATAATACATTTTATAATTTGTAAGAATATACTCGTGCATGAAGGGGCAAACCGTCAAAATCAGTGGAAAAAACGACAAGGAAAGACCGTCAAACAGATTGGAGAACGATGGAGTGTGTTTGGATATATCCTGCTGACTCTGTTACTACTCTCGGGAGATGTACAACTGACTGGGTGTTCCTGTGGCTCAGTGGTAGAGTATTGCATTAGCAGCGCAAAGGTTGTGGGTTCAATTCCCAGGGAACACACATAATGACATAATGAAAAAAAATTATAACCTGAATGTACTGTAAGTCGCTTTGGATAAACTCGTCTGTTAAATATGTAAATGTAAATGTAAAATGACTATACCTCATTTGAATGCACCGGTGGCACTTTCTATGGATGGTGCACCTCAACAAGTGAAGAGTGATTACCTCGTTGGAGAGTTGCAGAGAAATCAGGATCATATGCATCTAAATCCCAGGCCGATGATAGGCGAGTTGAGCGTCCCTATGCTACATGCTGCTGATGGTATATCGCAACAAATAAAAGGTGAGTGTTTCATTGGTGTGATGCAGACAAGGTTTGACTATACCTATGGATCCCGGGTCAATTTAGGCGGCCTTATATGCCGCATGTTGCTGGTGGTGTGCCTCATCGGATGGAGGATGTGTTGCGGAGCGAATTGGACTCTCTGCGTCCGGTGATTGGCTTGGAGGCGGTTGGCTTGACTGTTCCTGTGGCTCAGGGACTTGTTGATGGTATGTTTCATCGGGTGAGGGGTGAGTGCTTCGATATGGTGGCGCAGAGCAACCAAGGTTTTATACAACCTTTAAGAACAGATTTGAGAAATGCAGACACTTTCCCATTGGAAAAGCTACTGACTGTGCTCTCTTCGCAAATTTTGAATCAAATGAGTTCAAATGTTAGATTTAAGTATAGAGTAAATCTGGCAATTATCAAACAGAGACAATTAAAACTTTTTAGAATGGTAAATCATGCAAGGATTTTGTGGGATATCGATGCCAAATAAAAGGTTTGTTGGGTGGTCATTTAAATATACGTAGCATTATGTCAAAATGTGATTGTCACGGTTCATGGGTTCCCGGTCCCATCCTCACCGTGTCTTGTGTGTGTGCGTGCGTGTGCGTATGTGTGAGCAGGTGTCTGTGGGTGTGCGTGATTGAGGCTGATCCGCTCCAGCTGAGCTTCATTACCGTGGGCTATATCAGATCCTGTCACGCTGTCTCCCTTGTCAGATCCTTGCGGTGTTTGCAGTGTTTGCAGTGTTGGCAGTGTTTGCGGTCGACGTTTACGGTCCGTTCTGATTCCTGGTTCCGCGATTCCTGAGCCCTTCTGCTTTCCTGGACTCCGATCGCCGGTGACTCGTCTGCCCATTGCTTCCCTGCGCTACCCGCCTCCGCCTACGAAGAGCTCCACTTTAGTTCTCTCATTGTATTACTTCTTGTAATAAACTCTCTTTCCGCAACTGAATCCTCCCGTCTTCATTGTGACAGAAGGATCTGACCAATCTTCATGGATTCAGCGGAGACTCGTGGTTTGCAGGAACTGTTAGCCGTTAACAACGCTCGTATGGATCTCCAGGAGGAGAATATGTTGAACACCAGACGAGCTGTGCAGGCGTTAGTAGCGCAGGTGTCCGAGCTCACAACCCAGGTACAGCTATTGAGATCACCCGCTGCGCCACCCACACCGCCTAGCCTTTCCATCCCCGGGAACCACAGCCCTCAGCACGAACCTAGACTCCCAGCACCGGAGATGTATGCCGGAGATCCTAACCTCTGTAGAGCGTTTCTGACGAAGTGTTCTCTGTTTTTCTCGCTCCAGCCACTGACGTTCACCACAGAAGTTTCCAGGGTGGCACTAGTGCTTACGTTGCTGTCAGGAAAGGCAGCATTGTGGGGAACAGCGGTGTGGGAGAATTGCCATCCTTGTTGTTCCTCGTTCCGCTCACTCTCTCAGGAGATGAGGAGGGTGTTCGATCGCGCGCTGGTCGGGCGCGAGGCAGCGCGCATGCTGGCCGACCTCCGCCAGGGGGAGCAGTCCGTTTCCGACTATTCCATCCAGTTCGTGGTGGAGGTCGACGCGTCAGAGGTGGGGGTAGGTGCAGTGCTATCCCAACGGGCTACCTCGGACGACAAGGTGCATCCCTGCGCGTTTTTTTCCCATCGACTGTCTCCTGCCGAACGCAATTACGACATCGGTAACAGAGAGTTGCTGGCCGTCAAGCTAGCGTTGGAAGAATGGCGTCACTGGTTAGAGGGTTCGGGGATTCCTTTCATAGTTTGGACCGACCATAAGAATCTTGAATATATTCAGTCCGCCAAACGTCTTAACTCCAGGCAGGCTCGTTGGGCACTATTTTTCGGACGTTTTGATTTTTCCATCTCCTATCAGCCGGGTTCTAAAAACATCAAACCCGATGCCTTGTCACGCATTTTTGATATTTCGGACCGCCCGGTGTCTCCCGAGTGCATCATACCTGAGAGATTGGTTGTCTCTGCAGTCACTTGGGAGATCGAATCGAAGGTCCGCACGGCCTTGGAAGGGGTAACGCCTCCGCCTGGATGCCCAACGGGCCGGTTGTTTGTGCCAGAGGGGTTACGGTCCAACGTCATCCAGTGGGGTCACGGTTCCAACGTGGCTTGTCATCCAGGAATCGGTCGCACCATGTTTTTGGTTAAACAACGATTCTGGTGGCGGGCCATGGCTCGCGATATCCGAGAGTTTGTTTTGGCCTGCTCAGTCTGTGCTCGGGGTAAGACTTCCAATCGACCTCCAGAGGGGTTACTTCCGCCGCTGTCAGTCCCTTCGAGACCCTGGTCCCATATCGCGTTAGATTTCGTTACTGCCCTCCCACCCTCCCTGGGTAATACGGTTGTTTTAACCGTAGTGGACCGGTTCTCGAAGGCGGCCCATTTTATTCCCTTGCCCAAATTGCCCTCAGCCAAGGAGACAGCAGCTACGGTAGTTGATCACGTCTTTCGCATTCATGGCCTCCCGGCAGACGTGGTTTCCGACAGGGGTCCCCAATTCGTGTCCAAATTTTGGAGAGAGTTTTGTCGACTACTGGGGGCGACTGTGAGTTTGTCTTCTGGGTTTCACCCTCAGACCAACGGTCAGACTGAGCGGGCCAACCAGGATCTCGAGAGGGTGTTGCGATGTTTGGTCACTCAGAATCCCACTTCCTGGTGTCAGCAACTTTCATGGGTTGAGTACGCTCACAACTCGTTACCAGTGTCGTCCACGGGCCTTTCGCCGTTTGAGTGTAGTTTAGGCTACCAGCCACCTCTATTCCCTAGTACGGAATCCGAAGTCGCGGTCCCCTCTGCTCACGCCTTCGTCCAGAGGTGTCACCGTACCTGGACGAGAGCCCGAGAGACTCTCCTCCGGGTGGGGGCGTGCACCAAGGCTAAGGCTGATCGCCACCGGTCGAAGCCTCCCGTCTACGTCGTTGGTCAAAAAGTGTGGCTTTCTACCAAGAACATTCCGCTCCGGTCCGTGTGTAATAAGTTGGCTCCCAAATTTATTGGCCCGTTTCCTGTCACTAAGATTATTAGTCCAGTGACAGTCCGCCTCAAACTCCCTCCTGCGTACAGGAGAATTCATCCTGCGTTCCATGTGTCCAAAATTAAACCCGTTTTTCGGTCTCCCCTTAATCCGCCTACTCCGGTTCCCCCCCCCGCCGCGACTCGTAGATGGGGAACCTACCTATTCGGTGAATCGTATTCTGGACTCGAGGCGGAGGGGACGAGGATTTCAATACTTGGTGGACTGGGAAGGTTACGGTCCGGAGGAGAGAAGTTGGGTCCCGGCCAGGGACATATTGGATCACTCCCTTATTGATGATTACAATCAACAGGTAAGGTTGGCTGGGAGCGCCGAGAGGCGCTCCTAGGGGGAGGGGTACTGTCACGGTTCATGGGTTCCCGGTCCCATCCTCACCGTGTCTTGTGTGTGTGCGTGTGCGTATGTGTGAGCAGGTGTCTGTGGGTGTGCGTGATTGAGGCTGAACCGCTCCAGCTGAGCTTCATTACCGTGGGCTATATCAGATCCTGTCACGCTGTCTCCCTTGTCAGATCCTTGCGGTGTTTGCAGTGTTTGCAGTGTTAGCAGTGTTTGCGGTCGACGTTTACGGTCCGTTCTGATTCCTGGTTCCGCGATTCCTGAGCCCTGCTGCTTTCCTGGACTCCGATCGCTGGTGACTCGTCTGCCCATTGCTTCCCTGCGCTACCCGCCTCCGCCTACGAAGAGCTCCACTTTAGTTCTCTCATTGTATTACTTCTTGTAATAAACTCTCTTTCCGCAACTGAATCCTCCCGTCTTCATTGTGACAGTGATCAAATGAAACATTTTGTCACAAATTCAAATTTGGAATTTTTATGTCTGACTGAAACATGGTTGAGCGCTACTTCACCATCAGCAATGTTGTGCGCTCCTGGTTATAATACAGGTGCATCTCAATAAATTATAATGTCGTGGAAAAGTTCATTTAACTCAATACTTGGTAGGGGCCTCTTTTGCTTTAATTACTGCCTCAATTTGCCGTGGCATGGAGGTGATCAGTTTGTGGCACTGCTGAGGTGGTATGGAAGCCCAGGTTTCTTTGACAGTGGCCTTCAGGTCATCTGCATTTTTTTTGGTCTCTTGTTTCTCATTTTCCTCTCGACAATACCCCATATATTCTCTATGGGGTTCAGGTCTGGTGAGTCAAGCACACCAACACCACGGTCATTTAACTGACTTTTGGTGCTTTTGGCAGTGTGGGCAGGTGTCAAATCCTGCTGGAAAATGAAATCAGCATCTTTCAAAAGCTGGTCAGCAGAAGGAAGCATGAAGTGCTCCAAAATTTCTTAGTAAACGGGTGCAGTGACGTTGGTTTTCAAAAAACACAATGGACCAATACTAGCAGATGACAGCAGATGACCAGCACAATCTATCGATAGCACAAGGAACTTTTCCCTCTGCATGGAAATTTGAAGCAATTACTCCTGTTCATAAATCGGGAAGCTATACAGAAATGAGTAATTATAGACCAATAAGTATTCTCCCTGTAATGTCGAAAGTTGTTGAAAAATGGGTAGCAGAGCAAATAATCACATTTCTTGATAATAGTGCCTTTTCTCTTCATCCTATGCAGTTCGGTTTTAGAAAAATATATTCAACTGAAATGGCAAATTGTTTTATGTTTGAAAATGTTTTTTATCCACTTTGATGGATAAAGGAGTAGTTGGTGCTGTATTCCTGGATTTTCGGAAAGCTTTTGAAACTGTAAATAATGAGATTTTAATTTCATGATTATTGAATAAAAAAATTCAACTAATGCCGTAATGTGGTTTAAATCCTTTTTTGGAAAATATAAAACAGTGTGTACGGGTTATAAATGCGACATCAGAGTACTTGGATTATAATATTGGAGTTCCGCAAGGTTCTATTTTAGGCCCATTATTGTTTAGTATGTATGTAAATGATTTACCAAATGTATGTCCTCCAGATGTTATCAAATGTATGCGGATGATGTTGCATTGTATGTACATGCAAAAAGTCAACAACAGGCTTCACAGAAATTGACTGACACTATGAATCAAGTTGTACAATTGCTTATCAATTCAGGTTTACATCTTAATGTCAGAAAAACTGTTTTTTACTAAAAGGCCAGATTTTGATGTGAAAGCAGATGTATTTGTCCAAGAACAAAAACTTGAGGTAGTACATGGATTTAAATATTTAAGATAATATTTTATTACAGGATTCTCAACTTTCTTTTAAAAAACATGTGCAGAAAGTGGTAAATATGGTGGTGATATATAAATATAAGTGGTAAATTTCAGAATTATTTGAAATATTTTGATCAATGAAGCAGCAGTTCTATTCATGAATTCTATGATTATTCCTCATATCACATATTGCATGACTAGCTGGACTCAAACAAGTAGGTATTTTCTTAAACCAGTTGAAATTATTTATAAACAAACTCTTAAGGTCTTGGATAAAAAACCAAACAGTTTTCACCATTGTAGCATATTAACTAAGTTTTCTATTTTGAGTTGGGAACATTTGATTCAATTTGCTGATTTGGTAATTATTTTTAAGATCTTAAATGGTTTTGCTCCACCTAGGATTATATAGATCAGATAACAGGACGATATACACGTGCCGGTATTAGAGGTGACTGTAATGTTCCATTAAGAAGAACTACCTTTGGCCAATTATCTTTTGCTTTTAGAGGAACACATGAGTGGAATAGACTCCCAGTAGAGCTGAAATATTTCTTTTTAAATAAAAAAGTAAAGGAATTATGATTGACAAAAGCATATTAAATCAAATGCATCTCTTCTTGACTTTATGAGGTGCATGTCTTCTAAAAACCAAATGTTGTCATCAGCCTCCTGTTAACTGAAAGAGCCTCCCAAATTTAAGGCAACAACACTCAGAATTTAAAATAATTTAAAAAGCATAAATGGTTGTTGCTCTTTCAGATGAAGGTGTGAATACACAGTGGTGTGTCGTGGTGATATAGTGTGCACACTTTTGCACAGACTGTAACTGGCATATATGGTGTGTGTGTGTGTGTGTGTGTGTGTGTGTGTGTGTGTGTGTGTGTGTGTGTGTGTGTGTGTGTGTGTGTCATATCGATCACAAGTACAGTATGGAGTACCTCAATGCTCAGTTCTAGGGCCATTACTTTTCACGCTTTACATGCTACCCATGGGAAATGTCATCAGGAAACACGGGGTTAGCTTTCACTATTATGCTGATGGTACTCAGCTCTATATTTCTTCGCGGCCCGGTGAAACACACCAAATTGAGAAACTTATGGAATGCATCGATATAAAAACTGGATGATGAGTAATTTCTTACTGCTAAATATTGAAAAAACAGAGATGTTGATTATCGGACCTTTAAACCCCCACAAGTAATAACCTAGAATACTAACTAACACTTGATGGCTGCTCTGTCGATTCTTCATCATCAGGCAGGAACCTAAGTGTGCGATTGATAGCAATCTCTCCTTTGACTGCCTTTTGGCAGCCTCCGTTTCTGGCATTTGTAAAACTAGTTTTTTTTTCATCTTAAAAATATATCTAAACTGAGACCTATGCTCTCAATGTCAAATGCAGAAATGTTCATTCATGCATTTATGACCTCAAGGTTAGACTATTGTAATGCTTTACTAGGTGGTTATTCTGCACGCTTAATAAACAAACTACAGATGGTTCATAATGCAGGAGCTAGAGTCCTTACTAGAACCAGGAAATATGACCACATTACCCGGTTATGTCAACACTGCACTGGCTCCCTATTAAACAACGTATAGATTTTAAAATATTGTTAATTACTTGAGCGAGCTCTAATCGCATTATAGTCAACTGCGGGCGGCAGATCCTTTTTCTATTTAGCGCCCAAACTCTGAAACAATCTACCTAACACTGTTCAGGAGGCAGACACAATCTGTCAGTTTAAATCTAGATTAAAGACCCATCTCTTTAACCTGGCGTACACTTAACACACTAATACACTTCTAATATTCAAATCCGTTTAAGGATTGTTAGGCTGCTTTAATTAGGTCAACCAGAACCGGGCACACTTCCCATAACACACAATGTACTTGTTACATCGTAAGAAGATTGACATCTACACTAATATTAGTCTGTTTTTCTCTTATTCCAAGGTCACCGTAGCCACTTTATCCAGTCCGTATCCAGATCAGACAACCTCTACAGCCCTGAACGTCAGCGGAGTCCAGGACACCTAGATGAGCCCCAGAGACAGATCCCCAGTTCGGAGAAATGTTTTTCTCCATTCTGTCACCGATGGAGATTTGGTTCCTTGCTGTTGTCGCCACTGACTTGCTTGGTTGGGGACACTTCATTTACAGCGATATCATCGACTTGATTGCACAGATATTATTTAAACTGAACTGAGCTGGACGATGCATCATTGCATTCAATAACGAAATGCCTTCAGCTGAAAATTGAATGTTTAATCTTGTAATTTTACATTATTGACACTATTTTCCTATTTTGATATTTTGCCGTTGCTTTGACACAATTTGTATTGTTAAAAGCGCTTTATAAATAAAGGTGACTTGACTTGACATATGGCAGTTGTAGGGGCCGCTGGGGGTTGAAGGAGGAGCCGGACTGGCTGCTAGAGAAAATAGAAAATGGAAAATTCCTGTGTGAAGTGCAGTGGTTTGGGATCAGGTGTGAACTACAGAGAGATCAGACGCAGAGGCTGGAGAGAGGGGAATGGGAGGGGTGGAGTAAAAGGCTAGACAGCTGCCCCCCATGCACACACACACACACACACACACACACACACACACACACACACACACACACACACACGTGCGGCTCAGAGTCATACTTTAAAAAGTCAACCATTCTGACACTCCTGTAGTTTCTAGTAGGTATCTGCTGCCTGAATAAGATGCTGGGAGTTGTGGGTGGTTGCCATGGAGTTGCTATGCAGTTGCTAAGTGTTTCTGTGTGTTTTTAATGTGTAGCTATCAGTATGTTCAGTGGGGTTGCTAGGGCATTTTGATTCGGTTTCGAAGTGATTTTAGTGTGTTGCTTTTTGGTCTGTTTACTTGTCTTCAGTAAGCTTGAGTTTTTTTGTTTTGTTTTGTTTTGTATAAATTTAGGCTGTATTAGTTTTTTGTGATATTGACACTGGTGACAAGAATTATGAAATTTCCATGGTATCAAAAACATTGATATAATAAAGATCCTATTTTTAAAGCACATATAGCTATATGGTGATATATATCGTATCATGAAATAAAATGATTCATATTGTGATATAATATTTTGCTCATATTGCTCACTCACCCCTACTTGTAAGTTTGTTCTCTATCATAGGTTCACTTACGCTGCGTGAGCTTTTCACACTTTGGGAACGCCTCTGGGCGTGCCGATTGTCTGAAGCCCTTATAGAATCACGCCAATTCATTGGCTGATGGCGCGACGCCGCCCCTGACGCACTCATGTCGTCAGCTTATACTGGCGAACGCGCCATCTACTCCTCAGATTTCTCTGCCTTCACGAAGTGGTCATACTGCCCTTCTGTTGCGATTTTTCTGGCCCAAATATAACTTATCGGAACACGGATTCTCCGTTTGCACTTCGGCGACTGCATACAGCAGAACTTTGTTCTCCTCGCAGTGAAGTGCCATGGAATATTGCCGTTGTCAACCGCCGTGTGCTCGATTTATCGCGAGCGATGACCCGCACAGTAAGTGTGTAAAATGTCTGGGATTTTCGCATGCACGCAAGGCGGTTTATGGGATTTCAAAATGTACATTTTGTGAAAATCTCCGTCTCAGAACCCTCCGCTCTCGGCTTGAGGTGTTCGAAAAGGAGTCATCTGTTTTTACCCGTCGCGCCCCACAGGCCTCCACGGCCTCTCGTGAGTCCATTCTGGATCTGCGGCGTCTGAATTTTTCCCTTTACAAAGGGAACTTCAAGATGCTGACGATGAAAACCATCATGTCTCAGATTCAAGGAGGGGACAGGTTTGTCACTATCGACCTAAAGGATGCATATTTTCACATCCAGGTCGTTCAGCGACACAGGAAGTTCCTTCGGTTTGCCTTTGGAGGGAAGGCTTACCAATACAAGGTCCTTCCCTTCGGCCTGGCCTTGGCACCGAGAACGTTCACGAAATGCATGGATGCTGCTGAGATATCGTTCTCCGCCACATTCATTCTCTTGGCCTCAGAATGAACGCCAAGAAGAGTGTGCTCTTTCCATCTCAGCGAACCGTGTTTTTAGGGGTTCACTTGGATTCCATTCAGATGCAGGCCCGTTTGGCTCCTGCCCGGATATCGAATTTTACAACATGTCTGGCCCGCTTCAAGCTAGGCCATCATGTCTCGGTAGGTACCTGCCGCAGGCTGCTAGGCTTCATGACAGCGGCCTCTCCTGTGTTGCCCCTAGGGTTGCTTCACATGAGGCCGTTCCTTTGGTGGATGAAAGAGCTGAGATTACACCCCATGATACCAGCCACTCGTCTTATCAGGGTGTCGCGCAGTTGCTCTCGACCCCTTTTACAATGGCGGGACCCCGCTTTTCTCCAGAGTGGGGTCAGAATGGGTGCGATCCACCGTCGCCATATGATCATGACGGACGCATCAATCACGGGCTGGGGCGTGGTCTACGAAGGCAGACCGGTGAGCGGGGAATGGACAGGAGAGTTCCTTTCCTGGCACATAAACTGCCTGGAACTCAGGGCTGTCTTCCTGGCTTTGATGCATTTTCTCCCCGTTCTCGGGGAGCATCATATCATAGTCAGAACGGACAATATGGCGGTAGTGTCCCACATAAACTGTCAGGGGGGTTCACAGTCGCGCACCCTGGACAGGCTTGCGCGCCGTCTTCTCTTTTGGTCCCAGGACAAGTTCCTTTCTTTGAGTGCAGTTCACGTTCCAGGAATGCTGAACCTTGTGGCCGATTTTCTGTCGAGACAGAAACTCAGGCCGGGAGAGGGGATGTTGAACCGTCAGACGGTATCCCAGATATGGAATCTGTTTGGCAAAGCGGAAGTGGACCTCTTTGCTTCTCAAGAGTCGTCCCAATGCCCGCTCTGGTTCTCCCTAAGCTTCCCGACGACTCTGGGCATAGATGCATTCGCCCATCCGTGGCCGAATGTCAGTCTGTACGCGTTTCTGCCAGCAAAGCTGATTCCGGCAGTCCTATGCAGAGTAAAGGTGAGCGGTGCCCGTCTCCTTCTCATATCCCCATTCTGGCCCTCCCAGACATGGATCTCGGAGCTGACTCCCCTCCTGTATTGGCCCCCTTGGGAGATTCCGATCAGGTGGGACCTGCTGTCCCAGCTTCAGGGCAGGATCTGGCATCCTCAACCAGAGCTCTGGAAGTTGTGGGTATGGCCCATACAGGGTCAGGGTCCTTGATGATTAATCTGCCTATCGAGGTTCAGGAGACCATCGCCAGTGCAAGGGCCTCTGCTACTAGGAAGCTGTACTCTTCCTAGTGGGGTGTCTTTGAGTCCTGGTGTTAACAGTTAACTGCCCTGTTGGTCCAGTGCTGGAGTTTTTGCAGGAGAGACTGACAACAGGGGCGGGCGCTACCACCCTAAGGGTTTACGTCGCGGCCATTGCAGCTCGGAGAGAGCTGGATGAGGTCCCCCTGGGTAGGCATCGGATGGTCTCCACCTTTATGCGTGGCGTCATACGGCTTAGGCCGACTCGCCCGATGGCAGTTCCTTCTTGGGACTTATCAGTCGTCCTCGAAGGTCTAGTGATAGCCCCTTTTTGAGCCCCTAGAGTCAGCTCCAGAGCGGATACTGACTCTTAAGGTTACTATTTTGCTGGTACTTACGTCATTAAAAAGAGTTGGAGATTTGTAGGCCCTCTCTGTCAGCAAGATGTGTATGGACTTTGCCCCGGGTCTAGTCAAAGTGACCCTGCGGCCTAGGCCTGGTTACATTCCCAAGGTCTTGTCCACATCGTTTCGCTCTCAGTTGGTCACGCTTTACTCTTTCCATCCTCCTCCCTTTGCTTCGAGTGAGGATGAGAAGCTTCACATGCTCTGCCCGGTACGGGTATTGAAGCTGTATGTGGATCGCTCCAAAGTTTGGAGAAAATCCTCCCAAATGCTGGTGTGTTTTGGTGCTGGCCGCCGCGGGCTTGCCACGTCAAAGCAGAGGATTTCTCACAGGGTGAAAGACGCCATTTCGCTGGCTTATGAGGCGCGGAACCTTCCTTCACCTCTTAGTCTTCAGGCGCATTCTACTAGGGGCGTAACCTCCTCTCAAGCTCTTTTTAGAGGGGTACCCCTAGAGGATATTTGTGTGGCGGCAGGACAGTCCTCTCCGCACACTTTTGTCAGATTTTACAATCTTGATATTGATACGGCTCCAGGTTCTCAGGTCTTATCTGTTTGAACCAGCCATACGTTGTTGGTTCGTTATTGGACCAGGTGGGGCAGCGTTTTTAGCTTGGCGTGTTTGGTATATCGTTCCAAAGCATGAAAAGCTCACGCAGTGTAAGTGAACCTATGATAGAGAATGTCTCGGGTTACTCGCGTAACCCTTGTTCTCTGAATAAGGGACGAGATGCTGCGTTTGCTGCCAAGCTCCTCACGCTGCCGACAGGGTTCTTTTCGGCAGAGAAATCTGAGGAGTAGATGGCGAGTTCGCCGGTATAAGCTGATGACGTGAGTGCGTCAGGGGTGGCGTCGCGCCATCAGCCAATGAATTGGCGTGATTCTATAAGGGCTTCAGACAATCGGCACGCCCAGAGGCGTTCCCAAAGCGTTAAAAGCTCACGCAGCGTCTCGTTCCCTATTCAGAGAACAAGGGTTACGCGAGTAACCCGAGATGTTCTCAGGCAGTTGCTAGGGTGTTGTGGGTGATTGCCAAGGAGTTGCTATGCAGTTGCTAATATGTTTTGAGTGTTTTTAACATGTGGGTATCAGTTGCCAAGGTGTTGCCAATGGTTATGAGGCTGTTTCAATATATTTACTAATATGTGTTGCTGGGATATTCTGGGTGATTGCTTCATCGTTGCTAGGTAGTTTCCAAGTTGTTGCTTACTGGCCCACTTTAAAGGAGCCTGTGTCTCTGGAGTTGATTTGGCTCTTCCTTCAGTCAAAATCATATCCATCATTTTTATCATCCACCAGGTAAAAAAAACTGTATTATTTTGCTTTAGAACAGTATATCTGCCTAACCTGCTACATGATTTGCGGAAGCATATCAAACATAAAGCCTGCAGCAAACCCTTGCAAATCATTAGTGATTGTCAACCATGATGTTAATGTAGGTCTCACGTCCTGTGTTCTGTATGAATTTTTGATGTTACATGTGGTATGTTCTCCTGCTGGGGCGAGTCAAAGTGTTTTCGGAGTTGCTAATGTGTTAATGTGTGAGCAATATGATGAGATGTTTCACAGGCTAATTTTATCAGATGAAAGGCACAGCTTGCCGCTTAATAAAGAAATAAATGAACTCCCTCCGAGTGAATGCACCAGTACTCTTCAAAATCACACAATAAAGAACTTTAAGTGGCTCCGTAGAACTCGACAGAGCTGTTAATGGAGCCTGCGGTGTGTTTGTGAGTGTCTGTGTATGTGTGATATGAATGTGCTGAAGTGTTCGTGTTTGCTGATGACAACACGAGTCCCCAGTACGACCGCTGTGCTGACGAGACCCTGCCGCCCCAGACTAGACTGCTGATCTAATGGACGCATACGTCTCCTCTGGGACATGGAGGTCACGTCAGTCTGTATATGAACCAACCGTTGATAAATCCTGTTTATTAAAAAGCTGTTACTGTTTCTGTTCAAGATCTAAGCTAATCAGAAACATGCTGATTTGCTTTTTCTCACCAAATTAGGAATCAGGTCTCCTTTTAAAAGTAATGTTAAAGATGTGAAACAGCTTTGTTTTAAAATTGTCTTAATTTAGTCAGTATGCTATAACCATCCTGTGTGGCTCAGTGGTAGAGCATTGCGTTAGCAGCGCAAAAGGTTGTGGGTTCGATTTCCAGGGAACGCAAATACTGATAAAAAAAATGTATAACCTGAATGCAATTGTAAGTCGCTTTGGATAAAAGCGTCTGGTAAATGTAACCAATGAGCCATTTTGAATGCATTTTTTTCCTCTTTATAATGTATATTTAAAAAACTGTATGTTTGTCCAACTTGTTCTTTGTGTGTGACACAAAGAAAACATCAGAGTATTTTTTATTAAAATTCAAAAACATTAAAATAAACAATAAATCAGATTTTAAATAATTTGTAATTTTAAAATTCATATGCATATACACAGTACCTAGTAAGGTTTTTATTTTAAAATTATGAAATATTATTACAATTTTAAATAGCTGTTTTCTATTTTAATTTTTTTTTTAAATGTAATTTATTGGTGAATGTTCAGCATCACTACACTTAAAAAAACTGATACTATTTTTTAAGATAAGTGGTTGTAAACAATTGAGTTCAGCTACATTTAAACATTTTATTTTGTTGAAAATTAGTCAACTAAATATATTTAAATGTAGCTAAAATAAATTAATTGCAACCACTTGCCTTAAATTCAATGAATCATTTTATTCAGTGCACGCCAATCTTCAGTGTCACATGATCATTCAGAAATCATTATAATATGCTGATTTGATGCTTAAGAAACAATTCTGATTAACAATGCTGAAAACATTGTTGCTGTTCAATATTTTAGTGGAAACTGTGAGACTGTGATTTTTTTTATAAACAAAAAGTTAAAAAGAAAGTATTCGATAAAATAAAATTGTTGCAACAGAATACATAGTCTTTACTGTCACTTTTGATAACCCCAAATAAACCACAGTAGACATCTTTATTTGTAATTGACTCATAAGGTTTTTAAATCAATCATTTAATATTTAGCAGCAATAATCACAGCTTTGGCTCTCTGTCTTGTTAAGTTCCCCAGTGATGGTCACACCAGTCTAGTGATAAGGTTGTGACCGGCGTCCCGGATTCTGCCACACATGGTCCTTCTTTCCGTCTGTTCACTGCACGCAGACATTTTGCCTCTTAAAAACAACACAGATGTTTGAGTGCTCTTGGACAAAGCAGGCCAGGCCGTGCCTGTCAACCCCCTCCTCACTGTCCAGCAGGCGGCTATTTTAACTGCCCGTGCGAGAATGACTGGAGACTGAGTAACATGACTGGATTTGGGCTCTGAGATGTCGGCGGGACGGGTGGCAAACGGCTGTCTGCAGCTATTGGGTGTTAATTGAGGAACACAATCTTAATTTTCCACATTTGAGTGGACAGTCAGAGCAGGTCCTTTATGAATTTGTTTTTTCTCTCTTAGAGAGAAGATATTCAAACATATCATAATTCAGTGAAGTACTAATGTTGACAAATCAAGATTTAACTGAGGTAGTAGCTTTGGACCTGGCATGCAAAATTATAACTCATGCATGCTGAGGTATACAAGTATATTTATACAAACATGCGTCACTCTGTCATCACGGTGTCTAATCAATCTAAAAGAGAAAACAACGCACCCAATGGATCAAGTGAAGCTTTTTTAACATTTGTAAAAGTTTGATACCCTTGTTTTCTTGTAAGTAAATAAATAAACACATACATACAGACATACACACACACACCAGTAAATATATTTATTTATTTTATTATTTAATTTTGTCATGTATTATTTTAACCCTGTATTATTAATTTGTTTCGTGAAACCCAAAATGATATATCAGGTAGAATGTCAAAGCTTCTGCTTTTCATTAAGAAAATGTTGGGTTTATGCTGCCAAACTCCAAAAATAAAATAGAAAATGAATTCATATGTGTGATATTTATTCAAAATCTAAAAATGTCGGTACAACACGAGTGTACAAATTATGAACTTTTCAAACCATGCAAGCAATATTTGTGCGTTTATGTTAGAACACATACACATTTGTATTGTATTTATTATTCAAAATATCTAATAATATAATATATTAATAACGTGTATGTATATATATATATACTGTATATATATATATACATATATATATATATATATGTGTGTGTGTGTGTATGTCTCTTCATTTATGCTGACTTCTCATTGTCAGTTGCTTACAGAATAATTGCTGTAAATAGATAAAACATGTCCTGATATGATAACACTAAAGATTTAGGAGAAAAAGAACGTACTACTATAAGTGTGCTATTTTAATAAAATATTTGAGTAATTACATATGTATGCTATATTTTAGCATAAATATATAATTATTCAGTTATTTGATAATCAAATATTTTAAAAGCTCATCTAAAGCTCATTTCATGTCACATGACCATCACCCATGAAAATCTGACCACTGTTTGATTCCATTTCACCTGATTTCCAATTTACCCTTTGATTCCTACAGTCAGAAAATGTGATGAGCTTTTAGGACTCTGGGCAGATCTTAACCTGTGGATTTGTGACTAAATGAGTGTGTTTGTTGTGAGGGTGAGGGGCTGGGCCTCATCACAGATCTAGGGGGAGGTGGAACTAGTTCAAATTTATTGCCTGTGTCAGCTGTGTCAAATTTGGCAAGCTCAAATGGTCAGCTTGCAAATGGCTGGGGTAAAACGAAGGGTCAGTGGACAGTGTAATAATTAGCCAGTAATCCGCCCTAAACACGTCATTTGGAGGGGAATTTAGGTTATTGGCTCTAAATGTTTTAATTTCTGTTCAGCACTGTGTTACAGATTCTTGTTGTTGTTGTTGTGTCTCAGGCTTCTCAGGTGAGGAGTTTTCGGATCCCATGCTAATGTGTTCTAATCAAAGCACATTAGAGGTGTTATGAAGACAAGAACTTAACCTCACACAATGCAATTTTTTTCACAGAGAGCGGACCACCCATTTTCTGAAGCTTTGTCTCTATTTTTGTGGGGTCAGAAACGAGTAGCCAGTTGTTCTTTATGGTCCATTTTTTTACGATGTAGTTTAAGCTGTTAGGGAGACCGCCAATCGACCTTTCACTTGCACTAACACACAGATAAAGGCTAATGTTGATGAAAGACAAAACAAGAAATAGAGCAAGTGTGATAAAATGTCCAGGTAGAAAATATTTGTATTATTCCGGGTAGTAAATATTTAACAAAAATACTTAATTGCTCATTCTTATATTTAAAAATAAAATGCTGAACCAAAGTCATGTGGTGTAACCGACATGCAGGAAAAAAAGCTGAAAGTTAGAAGATCCTAATACAAAGAACAATTAAAAAGAACAATTAAATAAGGAATAACAATACATAAGTTGACAATTGTATGTACAGGTATATAATAATGGACAGTTTTGTATGTACAGGTATATTATGTGCAATTGAAATGTAGACTACGTATGTGCGTTAGATAAATAAATGTATAAGTGTATAAATAGTGTGTGCACCATAATTATTGTCAAGTGTTTCCTGAGATGGATTGCTTGAGTGAAGAAACTGTTCCTGTGTCTGGTCGTTCTGGTGCTCAGAGCTCTGTAGCATCGACCAAATGGTAACAGTTCAAAGAGGGAGTGTGCTGGATGTGAGGGGTCCAGAGTCATTTTGCCAGCCCTTTTGCTTACTCTGGATAAGTACAGTTCTTGGAGAGTCGGGAGGGTTGTACCATTGATTCGCTCAGCAGTCCGGATTGATTCAATGCAGAGGACTGATTCAATGATGGCAGAATAGACCTGTATCAGCAATTCCTTCAATTGAACTTCCTCAGCTTGCGAAGGAAGTACAACCTCTGCTGGGCCTTTTCCACAATGGAGTCTATGTGATTGTGGAGATGTCTATGAGATTGGGAGATGGTGGTCCCCAGGAACCTGAATGACTCCACTGCAGGCACTGTGCTGTTCATGATGGTAAGTGGGGGAGAGCAGGGGGGTTTCTCCTGAAGTCCACGATCATCTCCATTGTTTTGAGTGTGTTCAGCTCCAGGTTGTTAAGACTGCAGCAGACAGCTAGCTCCTTAACCTCCTGTCCGTAAGCAGACTCGTCACTGTCCTGGGTGTAGTGTTGTCTGCAAACTTCAGGAGCTTGACAGAGGGGTCTTTAGATGTGCAGTCATTCATGTACAGGGAGAAGAGCAGTGGGGAGAGAGCACAGGCCTGAGGAGCTCCAGTGCTGATCGTATGGGTACATGATGTGTATTGTCCCAGCCTCACTAGCTGCTGCCTGTCTGTCAGGAAGTTGTTGATCCACTGACAGATGGAGGTGGGCACGGAGAGCTAAGTTAGTTTGGGCAGGAGGAGGTTTGGGATAATACTGTTAAAGGCCGAGCTGAAGTCCACAAATAGGATCCTCACATAAGTCCCTGGTCTGTCTAGATGTTGCAGAACATAATGCAGTCCCGTGTTGACTGCATCGTCCACAGACCTGTTTGCTCTGTAGGCAAACTGAAGAGGATACAGCGAGGGTCCAGTGGTGTCCTTCAGGTGGGCCAGCACAAGTTTTTCAAATGACTTCATGACCACAGACGTTAGAGCCACAGGCCTGTAGTCATTTATTCCTGTAATTTTGGGTTTCTTGAGGGGAATTCGCACAGTTCCAGTGTTCTGTTGAAGATCTTTGTCAGCACAGGGTTTCAGACAGACTGGCATGACACCGTCTGGGCCAGGTGCTTTTTTCCTTTTCTGCTTCCGGAAGACCTGGCACACCTCATCTTCGCTGATCTGAATTGCAGGTGTGGGGGAGAGGAGGGTTGCTGGAGGTGTTAAGGGTTGTGTGGAGAGGTGTTCAGGAAGGGTGTTGGGTGTTTTTTCAAATCTGCAATAGAACTAATTCAGATTTTCTGCCTGTTGTTGATTCTCCACAGTTCTGAAACTGGGAATGTCTTTCATACCTTTGCACACTGAAGCAGAATCACTGGAAGAGAATTGGATCCTAAGCTTATCGGAATAATTCCTCTTTGCTCCTCTGATCTCCTTTTCCAGTGTGTATTTGGCCTGTTTATACAAGACTATATCCCCCTTTCTGTAAGCATCTTCTTTGGCCTGACAGAGCTGTCTGAGTTTTGCAGTGAACCATGTTTTGTCATTGTTGTAGGTTAAATAAGTCCTGGTAGGAATGCACATGTCCTCACAGAAACTGATATACGAAGTGACAGTCTCCGAGAGCTCGTCCAGATCGTTTGCAGCAGCCTCAAAAATACTCCAATCAGTAAGGTCGAGACAGGCTTGTAAAACCCGCTCGGTCTCGTTGGTCCATCTTTTTACAGTCTTTACCACAGTTTTGGCAGATTTTAGTTTCTACCTGTAGGTTGGTATGAGATGAACCAGTCAATGATCATAGAGCCTCAAAGCTGCCCGTGGGGCAGAGTGATATTTACATTTATGCATTTAGCAAATTCTTTAGTCCAAAGCGACTTACATTCAGGTTATACATGATATGCATTCTTTATTGTTGTGTAACAGTGATTGAATATATTACTGTCTCTGGTGAGACATGCGATGTACTGTCTGCATTTTGGCAGTTCACTGGAGAGATTTACTTTATTAAAGACCCCAAGAATGATTAAAACAGAGGGTTAGTCCATAGATAAGTCCATAGTCTGTTAAGTCCATAGATATGTATACATGAATTCTTCATTAAAGGGATGGTTCACTCAAAAATTCGGTCAATAATTACTCACCCTCATGCCGTTACAAACCCGTAAGAACTTTGTTCACCTTCGGAACACAAATTACGATATTTTTGATGAAATCCAAGAGCTTTCTGACCCTGAATAGACAGCAACGAAACTGACATGTTCAAGGCCTAGAAAGGTAGTAATGACATAAAAAATAGTCCATGTGGCATCAGTGGTTGACAAGTCAAGGTTACTTCATGTCATGTGGTGCAACTCCTAAAATCTTATCAATAATCTGATCAATAATCAAGAATTATCTGATCAATAATTCATGATCATTTAAAAATACATTTTAAAACCAGGAAAGTATTTATTAAAATGTATACATACAAGTCTCAAAGATGGTTGCACCACATATCATCACACTTTTTGAAAGTGGTATAATTTTTGAAAACTAACATAATTTCATAAATACAAAAAACTCATTCTAAAAACATTGCATGTGTGTTTTAAATGTGAATTAAAAACAATGTGTAAACCAATGTGAGAACCAATGGCAATGATGTCTTCTGTTGTTCTTTTTTATGGAAAAGAGCTTCATTAAGAATCTTCAAAAAGCCTAATTTTGTGTTTTCAGAACAAAGAGGTGAAAATGAAATGAATATAAATAAATAATGACCCAATATAAATAAATAATGACCCAATTTTCATTCTAAGATGCATCATCACATACACTAAAAGAAGTGACTGCTCTGCCTGCTCTAAGAATACAAGGATGACCAGACAACATGTGGCTCTTACACACAACATATGCGTTGTCAATTAGCATTCAATCAATAAAAAGATTAATGTGTTATGTTTTATAACTAGTTCATTTCAGAGCTGCTTATGTTGGACCTGGGCCATTCGGGACATGACTGTGGTAGAAATGAATGGCTCAACACGTCTGTGTGCTGTCATCACATGTCAACACTTTGACATTAAAGCTCTGAACCCAAACAAGATCCCATGTCCACTTGTCATCTGTGTTTTTTCACAGCATCTCCCAGTCTTTATATAACGGATACCCGTGGGTATATTCTGGGCCGGGGCTGTGGTTAGGGTAACTGCAACCTAGGTTTCTGTTGCTAGGTGTCTTATTGAGACTCTGTGTTGTTTATTTCCATCGCTTAGGTAGCATCAGCAAAGCTCGAGACGTGAATAAATAAGATCAGGTTTCAGGGCTTCAGATCTCACCGCCTCTTCGTAAACTGAAGGGGGTGAAGCAAGGGAGGGAAAAAAAGTGGGAGAGGGACATGGGGGGGGGGGGGGTGCTAGACGTGTGGTGTTTCATTAGGACACATCACATCCCTCTTGCTCTGAGACGCCCGATGCTAAAAAACCATGGCCGACACCCTTGGCATCCTGCTGGGGCCGACGGAATTCCGGTCTGGTGAGAAGATCACACTGCTTAAGCCCTCTGATGCTTGCCGTTCACACACACACACACACACACACACACACACACACACACACACACACACACACACACACATTAAGGGCCTCTGTGGGTCTGCAGTTCAAGCTTTCGCAAAAGTTGCTTTGTCTCTATGTGTCTGTCAGGGTGTGACTGTTTGAATGTACAGTATGTCAAACAGTTCTGAGGGTCGGATCACAGTTTATTAAACATCTCTCTTCCTTTGATTTCCCACCACTGTACATTGGCTCTTAATAGGTGAGGAATTCACATTGTTTCTCATAACTCTATGAGTGCAGCAGATACGTTTTGCTGGACATTGCTTTAAATATTATAACCCTTAGGCAGGTCCACCTGGAACCTGCACCCACAAAATTTCACTGAAAGCAGATTTTGGCTGAACGGACTCTTTTTACAGACTCTGATGATGCAGAGTTATTATTACATAGTTGTTATTAACATTGCAAATCTAAAACCTTTGCACACACACACACACACACAATATATATATATATATATATATATATATATATATATATATATATTATTAACAGTTAAATTATAAAATATTTAACATAATTAAAGCTGCTATGTGACTGTTTCTAATACATCCACTGGGGGAGGGATGGCAAATTTCACATCTTCCTCATACCTGACCATGTAACATCTTGATATTTTTCCTCCTTTGGAAAGTCATAGAAACACCATTATGGATTTTTAATTTGATGTTGTATCAAATAGGAATGCAAAGATTATTTTAGCTGTACTTTCTGTTCACCACTATAAAATCACCCAACAAAAAAAAAAATGTTCAAGGTCGAAAATTTAGATTATTGGAGTGTGTTTAATAAGAAAATACTATTTTAGTCATTCTGCTTAAAATTGACATTTAATTTAATATGGTACCTGCTGTTTCTTTGTAATTCCAAGTGAAAGTTTTTTCTATAAAAAAAAAATCTGTTTATGATGACTTCTGCTTCTGAGAACCCTGAAAACATGAAAAGGTCCATGAATGCCTGTCGATAATAATATTTTTTTTCACCTCTTGCAAGTTTGTTTATATATTTTGGCAATATTTTGGCTATTTTGATTGTGCATTTAGCTACCAATTGGAGTACAGTACAGGTCTCTCAGATCAGTTTAGCACATTTTGCCATCATAAAATCCATTTATCAGATTTCTCCTTCCAAAACAATATTTGTGCAGAAATAAAGTTGTGTCTGGGCTTTCCCATGAGACAAAACTGACGATGAGTTCGAACTGACTAAATGAAAAAAAAAATACTATTAATAATTTTTATTTTAATTAACACTCATCAAATACGTATTAGATAATTTTTTTATTCACTTTTTTTTAATGAATCATATATCAGTGAAAAAGCATGTACAGTTGTAGACTATTATTCAGTCCCCGGGTTACATTCACATCAGACACACATCTGTCTCACCCACCTTTGTCGGCAATAACTATTCACACCTCCCGACTATCTGTCTATCGTTAGCAAAATACAAACTGATGGGTGGAGAACACATTGCAATATACACCATGAGTCATGGTCATGTCTGTCGCCATCGTGCCCAGTCAAATGGACAGTTACCAAAGAATCAGTATGAATTTAAATTCATTCAGCAAATTAGACCATTAATAAACCGAATAAAGGGACCTCGGTGTGATAAAATAGACGTTATAACTATAACTTTATATAAATAAAGCAATAAATAACTTCTCAACAGTGGTCCTCAACTGGTGGGTATTGAATAAAAAATATGCCACAATATAATAGGTTGCAGATAGCAAATGGGGAAATTACAAAATAACTAAATAATTACATTTACATTTACATTAAGTCATTTAGCAGACGCTTTTATCCAAAGCGACTTACAATTGGGGTTACAAACTCACAAAATACATATTTCAGCATTTTGACAACAAACAGATTTTGGTTCATCCAATACAACTTGTATTTTGTCACACAGTTTGTCATTTTTGACTAGACAAATTAGATGGCCAGGTTGTGAGTCGTGTCCTGATTCTCAAAACTTATAAACAAAACCAAATTACATACTACATTAAATATGGATTGGTTGTGTTGGGTCACCAATTGATAACCAATCTGTGTTATGAAACACAAACCAGTTAAGGAACACTGATTGACAGTATATAATCCTTGAGTTTCACTCTTCTAGGGTGGAAAAGCTCCCATGAATTTTCATTTGAAGGGAACAAGTGGTGGCTCTGGTATGGTCACACTTACAAGACAGCACTAATAGCTGCAAAGCAACTTAACTATGCGTCGGAAAGCAAGCATCCTGTTGGCATTATATTGTTAGTGCTTGATGTTGATTCTGCATGAGCTAACAAAAGCCCGCTGGAGACCTGTGATTAAAAGCCACCATTGTTTTCTCATTAGAGCTGCCAGGTTAGCAAAAGGTGTGAACCGTGGCCCCTTCATGGGGACAGACCAACACCGAGATGGGCCCTAACATACCAAACATCAGACGCCACACCCCTTTCTCTGGGAACCTCAAAGCTTTAAATACAGAGGATGATCTGAAGACATCAGAGTTCATTCGGAAAGATTAATCATCCATCATCCAACCAAATTAGGAGGCCTCTCAACCTACTCCAGAAATATGTAGGTTGTGGATAGTGCATGGTCATGCAGTTCATTTGAATGCTGTAGAAGTTGGAAACACAGCTCAAGAGTCTCTGAAGCTCCTCTTCAAAAGGGTGCAACACTCATGGGAGGGATCTTGACGTCTATCACATTGGCGCAGTGAGGGATCCAGACGCGCAGAGCGCGCAGCGCCTCTCCACAAGTGACAGTGCCAACACAACACCAAGAACACACTGGACCCACTGCACCATTATCATCCAAACTATGATCTAGACAGCAACCTGCGTTGTACAAACACATATGATGGAACTCCGTAATCTTCTGGACTACATATGTGGATCGTTTTTTTGCTAATCGGATTTATCCGCGTGTGTGTTTGCGGAGACGCGCATCTGAAGATCTCGCGCTGCTGCACACTTTATGGTGTATGGATTTGACTCATCGAGAGATCACAGAGCGTGATTATCATTCAGGAGAACCCTGGATACGACATTATACTTTGCGTTCCCACAATGTATGGAATAAATCAGCGCTGCTTGTACATGTGAGTATATTGTACATATAGCTATATTTATAGGCTTTTAATCTTAATCTTAGGCTTTTAATCCTGAAAATAAATGTCACATGCAGATAGAAATGTTGTCTGGCGCTAAAAATTGTTTAAAAAAACAATCAAAGCGTTAGAAGAACCATACGACTTATTTAAGAGCCTTATATTAGCTAGTTCATTTTCTTCTTTTCTTTTTTGACAATAAATTATTTGCTGAACTGAAGATAACATAATGTGCTGCTATGATTTAATTTACATAATAGTATATGTGTTTTTATATTTAGCATACTGACTAACTTTCCTTACTCTTGTTTTATTTTGCAGCTCTTTTCACTTCTTCGTGGTGTGGTGTCACGCGCAGGTAAATACAATTAACTTTACAATTAGTTTTCGTGTTTTTTGTAACACATTAAAGTGTGTTATATTTATTGCACGGCTTCAGCAATAGTACATTTTGTAGTGGTTCTCAACCTTTTTGACTCCAGAATGCTTCCTCTGATATGCCTACTTTTATAGTCAGTTACATGTCAAAGCTTCAAATCGATATATAAACCTATGTTCCTCATTAAATTAACATTTGTTGATTGGACATAATAGGATAGGAAGTCAGGTTATATGTCGAGTGATTAAAACATCCTTCTAATCAACATCGATTAGCTACTTTAATGTAACTAATTTAAAATAAATTGAAATACTTTGCGGCATCTTTTAAGTTTGCTGAGGCCCTCTAGCGGGCCCCTGTTTGAGAACCACTGCTCTAGATTAGAATTAAATCATTTCCCATAGCATAGTTACTCTAGATTATAGACTAGAGTTAGATCAGTGCTCTTGCTGGCATTTACAAAACGAAGAGGTTTTTTTTCCAGAAATATATGTGATCTTATTTTCCCTTTGCACCGAAAAGGGGGAGAAGAATCACACTTCTCCTAATTTTAAGCAGCATGTGAGGGAACAGGGCTCTCTGACGGACCAGCTGAGCCGGCGGCAGGTTCGAGTCTATCAGCTGTACAGCAGAACCAGCGGCAGACACGTGCAGATCCAGGGCAAGAGAGTGAGCGCCACCGCCGAGGACGGGAACACTTTCGGTGAGTCGCGCATTCATCTACACTAATTAACTCACGGCAGGTTTCGATGCAGATAGCGCTGTTTTCGCGTCTGATTGCTTTATTGGCTGAAAAGAGACTCGTTGATAGTTCAAAATACTTTTCTTTGCCTAATCGTTTCCCCATTTGTGTTGATTGGATGTGTTAATTTGCTTTAAACAACAAGGGGAAATGAGACTGATTTGAGTAGCCAGGATTTAAGGGAGTTCAGGAACACACTTGTGTGGAGTCATCTTGAAAATCTAAATTGTGCAATATTCTTGTAATAAATTCTGAGTTCCTAAAAACTACAGAGGCTTCATGTGGCTTCATCTAAATTAACCGGTGACTTTTCAAGGGTCAGGTAGAATTACTTTTACACTGCACTCAATAATGTTGAGCTAACTGGGGTATGTTTGCATTATGACTGCTGTTTATTCTATGGTTTTGATAAATGGTTGAACCTATTCAAGGCTACAGTATTTTGTATGTTGCTAACAGTTGTGTTGCATTACAGCCAGACTTTATGTAGAGACGGACACCTTCGGAAGTCGTGTTCGGATCAAAGGAGCAGAAAGTGGCAGATACCTGTGCATGAACCGCAGGGGGAAACTAGTGGGCAAGGTATGTTACCACCATCTTACTTGGAGATTTTGCAGGAAATGTATTACAATTTTTGTTGGAGAAAGTGTATTAGATTTTTGAGCCAACTGGATTTTGCACGGCATATCAAAACTTTGATTATTAATTTGTTGGCCTGTCACTGTTGTAGGGTAAAAGTGTTGTCTAAAACAAGGGTTTTTCAAATTGGGGTCCAGGACTCCCAGGGGGCTGCAATGGTTTGCAGAGAAAAGTAAAAAAAGTGCAAAAAAAATTGGAAAATTATGAAAAGTGTAAGAATAAATGGTAAAATAAGATTAAAATAAGCCAATAAAGAAAATCAATATAAATAAATAATATAACATTTGATCTAAATCATTTATAAAAAAATAATAGGCTATAAATATATTATACACACACAGAGACACACATATAGCCATTATGATGTGCCAGGGGGCCGTGGAAAGTTTAGAGAAAAACGGTTTAAGAAGTGTAAAAGAAAAGTGGAAAAGTGTTTTCGAATAATATTTTAAATTAGCTTAGTGTATAGTAGACCAGTTTAAATCAGTATAAATTTGGTTTTTATGCACTCTCAGAAATAAAGGTACAAACACTGTCACTTTTCAAAAGGTACATGTTTGTACCTAAAGAGTCCCTTTTGGTACCTTAAGTGTACATAGAACCTAACAGGTACAAAAGTGTACCTTTTGAAAAGGTACTGCCCCAGTGACAGCTTTTGTTCCTTTATTTCTGAGAAGAAAATACATATTTGAGGATCCCTCAAACTCTTGGTCTAAACCGTGGTGACAGAAATCTAAATGTGGTCAGATTAATCAAATCACATCTTGAATGATGATTTAATTAAACATAAAACTTATATAATTTACCCACCTTCATCTCACTCCAAACTCATATTATTTCTCATCCAAGTGGATGCTGCACACTGGTGGTGGTTGAGGAGACCCCCCCCCCACATGATTGTAAAGCGCTTTGGGTGTACAGCAATACATAATAAAGCGCCATATAAATGCATCATTCATTCATTCTCATAAACTCATAACATTTACTGCTAAAAACTAAAGGAGTTATCAAAACGCCAAAGCTGCTCTTTTCAATACTAAACTCAAAGGCTGTGCAAATGCTATGATGGGTGAAGTATTATCAGCACATATCGATCAGCGTCTAGATGTGTGAACCACATCTTCTTCAGGAGACTCGACGGCCAGGCCTGTGAAGGAAACAGCTTTCACACCCATTCTGTGTTTAGTCAGATGTTAAGCCACCTCTTCCTTCATGGAAGTGAAAAATATGTCTTCAGCGCTATGGATCGGTCATAAGACAAAGCGCTGGGACAACTAGATGGAGACAGTGAGAGCATGAAGTGAACCGTATTGAGAGATGAGGGCGGCAGGGTGTGAGAAAGAATGAATAACGATGGGCCGAGCGAGTCAAAACACTGCTTACATAAGACTCAAGCCATTTGAAAGCACTTTGAATTACTTTTGGAAATGTGGAATTACTAAACACCTAAAACCAATTCTGGTGGTGCGGCCCATCACGGTGGCTGCCATGTTGTGATCACATGACCAGTATAGCTACTTGCAGTTTATGAACAAAATGTATAAAGCTAGGTGTCAGCATGAAGTCCAACCCTTTTGAAAAAGAAGTGCTTAGTTGTACTGAGTGTGCACTTGTAGTGCACTTCTAATCTTAAAACAAACAATACTCGCTAAAAATATAATGTTAATGAAATAAAAGGTGACAAAAGTGCACTCAAAGTGAAACATTTCATTATGTTTCTTATCACACCTAAGTACGCTTTCAAAAAGTACACTTTGTAATATTGACAAATTAAAGGTTTTACCTTTAAAGTATATTTTAAATCATTAAGTTGTAATAATAATACATTTCAATTGGTCATGCTTTAAATAAGTACACTTATTTTTATTTGTTGTCTAAAATAATAAAATTATTATATTTTTAACTGCATGTGTTATTAAATTTTACGTCAGTAAACACAAAAAGATATATAGGTAAAACCCCTATATGTATATATATATATATATATATATACATATATATAGATTAAGTTGTATATTAATACAGTACATTGTGACATTTTTTACAGTGTAAATTGCTACTTCATTATTACAAATGTATAATTACAAATATATATTATGTATTTTTTATAATATGTTAAATATAAATTAAAATGACATGACAAGTCTGGCATAAAAGTATATTTTAGTTGATCAAAAATGCTTGTCAGTGCATTCAGCAGTTCATTTTAACACATTAGAAGTAATTATGAAATTACATAAAGATGTATTTAAGTCCTACTTAAGTGTGTCAAAATAGCACTCTGAATTAACTCATTTCATTTCATATAAATTTTCATTTAATTGCAAATAACATGTCTGAAAACATAACATTCAATTCACACTTAAGTATATTCTTTTACAATATATCATTTCTAAATATATGTATGTGAAATAATGACAAAAACATCAAATAAACCCTGGCTTTGTTACTTAATTTATTTGATAAATGTTTTAAAAGACAGAATTAACAGATCAAAAAATAAGAAATTATATCTTAAAATAAAAATATAAAAAATTATACATTCTTTATATGAAAATTAATTGTTCAGCCCAAAAAAAGTCAGAATGCAACAGATCGATTCAGATTTTAAACTTATTTTCAGCATGGGGAAAAAAAGCATTGTTTATAATTATTTAGTAACAGTTATTCGCCAGTTTAAAGTTGAGTGAAATAACATGTGGTTCTTCTGTTTCTCGCAGCCTAACGGCAGAGGAAGGGACTGCATCTTCACCGAGATCGTCCTGGAGAACAACTACACTGCTTTCCAGAACGCTAAATATGAGGGCTGGTACGTGGCCTTCAGCAGAAAGGGTCGGCCCATCAAGGCCTCCAAAACCAGGGAGAACCAGCGGGAAGTTCACTTCATCAAGCGCCTCCACAAAGGACCACTCCCCTTCCCAAACTCAGACCAAGCCAAACACTTTGAGTTCATCAGCTTTCCACCGACCCGGCGGGCGAAACGCAACAGAAAAGCCCACGCTGCTTCCTAACACCATGCCACACAGACTCATCTGACTGTTAGTAATAAGAAGAGGCAGCTTTATTTTGATATATTTTCATACTTTCGGACTTGAAAAAGCCAGCAACACTGAATGCATGGATGCTCATCGGGTGACTTGTAAATAGGTACGATAGTAAAAGAGAATGTGTATATTTAATTAAGGTGGCATTTGAATGTGTGTTGTGTGAGCATTTTGTAAAGACTTTAAGACAATATGTTCAATGTTAAACACGATAAAAAAACTATTTCCCTTTGAGGGGAATGTAAACGTAAAATGAAATATAAATCAACATCAGTTTCCACCGAAGATGTTTGACGTTACCTCATGTGTCTGGGATAGAAATAAATAAATACAAGTCTCCAAATGATTGTTTGCTTTTTGTTAATGTACTTTTAACAACAACAAAATTTGGGGGTCAGTATGATTTTGTTTTTTTCATTAATTAAAAAAAAAGAAATTAATACTTTTAATAAACAAGGATGCATTAAATTGATCAAGAGAGACAAAGATCAGCAAATGAGCATATTGGAAAGATTTCTGAAGGATCATGTGACACTGAAGACTGGAGTAATGATGCTGAAAATTCATCTTTAATCACAGGAATAAATTACACTATAAAATGTTTTAACATAGGAAAACATTATTTCAACTGAAATCATATTTCATGATTTCACTATTTTTATTTAAAAAATGCAGTCTTGGTGAGCAGAAGAGATTTCTCTCAAAAACATGTGAAAAAAAAAACATATAACCCTACTGACCCCAAACTTTTGAAGAGTACCATTCTTATCGCCAAGTAGAGAACAAGGTTCTTCTTTATTATTCGTCACATACACAATCATACAAGTATAATCAGTAGTGAAATGCAAGTAGAATTGAAGAAAAATACAGCATTTACATGAGGAAAGTGAGGAGAAAAAAATAACTCCCAGACTATGCTCCTTGGGGAGTACAGTGTGAGAACAGGAAAAACACCTCAGCAACACAAAAGCACATACACGACAAAGCCACAGGGGAAGTGAATCCGGCCCAGCAAGCAGCCATCTGATCCCGCAGCCACTGATCCGGCGCTGGTCAGACCCGCTTGACCAGGCCAGCGGATCGAAGCGAACAGAGGCGAATGGTCGGGGGGGGGCAATGTCTGTAATGTCTGTAATGTCTGTAGGGTGGGGGAGGAACGCAAGAGCGTCTAACTGCATTGCACACCCGGGGTAGATTCCAACAACAGCCTTGCCAAGGCCACTGTAGGGGAGCCAGAAAAAGATAAGATTGTTTTGTCTTTGGGGCGAGTAAACATTCCAATTTTTGCAGGCTACTCTCTGTCCGTTTTTGTCCATTTTGGTCTCATTTTAATCAATTTCCCTTTGTAAAGCCGTGAACTTCTCCTTGGTAGAATCCATATTGCGATTATAGTCTCAGTCTCAATGCTGACCGCTCTTCCCACAGCTTCAATCATACGGGCAGCCTTGTGGGGCTTTGGACAGCTGTTCCCGTTTTCTGAATTCTTCGATAACCCAGGGCAAAGCCTAATCCAATCAGCAAAATACCTGTTATCATGGTTCCGAAAAGGTAGATATCAATGTCCTCCACGGAAAGAGCCGCAAGACACACGATTCGCCACCTCTCCCACGCGCCATCGTATAGCCGGCTGCGAACGTTCCGTCAGGGCAGTCAGGTTCCCCGAAACCCAAGTTTTGATAGTGTCAATTGCATTAAGAGACCAGTTAATCCATAATATTTTAGTTTTGAGAGCAGTGCAGAGAGAGTCTCTCACGAGACAAGGGAGCAAAGCAGGGAAGATAAGGGTGAGGACGAGGAGAGAAAGCGACCACCTCCGTTGAGAGCCAAAGAGAAAGAAAAAACAACACCTCCAGACCTCAAGAAATGTTTGACCAGTAATTTTCCCCAATTCGCCCTCTAGTAATATACGTATAATACATATACGTTGACCCGGTGGTAAAGCATCACAAGTAACGCAAGTTAAATAACTAAAGTAAAGAATTTATTTTTTATTTACTTTAGTTATACACACACACATCTGGTTTGCTGTCCTTGTAGGGACTCTAGGCGTAATGCTTTTTTCTACTGTACAGATTTTAATTTACATTTCCTTCAGCCTGAGGCTGTGTGAAATGTGTGAAAGGGCTTTTATATTTGCCAAAAATATAACTTTTTTATATAAAAAACAAACAAGCAAAAGTAATGTAACGCATTACTTTCCATAAAAAGTTACGCAAGTAGTTACTGTTTTAAAGGAGCAACACAAGATTATAGTGTATGACTTTTAACTTCCCTGAACACTGATGTTGAGCATGTCTGAGGAGAGTGATTGTACCTGCAGTTAAAGAGTGAAGGGTGGATGGACAGATCGATGCTTCCGTGATTCTGACACTGCAGACACATTCAGGTACTCAGGGAGATCATGCAAAGATATCAAGCACACTGCAGAACGAAGATTCAGTCTGTGGGGGTTTTAGGTCATATCTGTTCTCTGCTGTTGGATAGATTGTATTATAAGTTAAAGTGAACACTGACAGGTTAAAGAAGTGTTTGTCAGCATCACTAACATCATGCTGGAAGCCAGACTGCTTCTTCAGATAATATCACGCCCTGCTGTCTGTATACGGGTGATTTTGGCATCTTTCTTGTGTTCTTGTTGTACATTCTGTATTATCGTTAAATTGATCTGCATAATCATTAAAATAAAGACTAGATTTTTTTCAGTATGCTGAGATTAAACCCATAACTCATCACATGCTGAATATCTCAACAATTGCTCTAAAAGCAACATTGCAGCAGATTTATTTGGTATTGTCTTTCCCAAAGTGACATCTCTCTTTAATAGCACTTTTATTCATCTAATCCTGCATTTTCTATTTTTAACAACATCATGTGAGCTTTACGTACAAATGAGAGCACACAGCATCCACTGATTTCCACTGATAGTGCTATTTCTAATGCACACATGTACATGAGATCAACATATTGTCTAATTTATTTCAACGGGCTTGCCATATTCATAACCTCAAATCACCACAACAGCTGCTGAGAGCTGATATCATTCCTGAAGCCTGCTGATCCACTGAAAGGCAGATATAATTGTAAGATTATCCCTAGTAATGGATTTGGCAACAAAAGCAGACATGAGCATTATAATAAAATATGTTATTTGTTTAATATTATACTATATTTTAAAATGTAATTGATTCCTGTGATATAAAGCTGAATTTTCAGCATCATTATGCCAGTTATCCAGAAATATGTGTGTGTATTCATACTCACATACACATATTTTGATATATGTGGGCAATACTGATATATTATATACAATATATATCATACTTAGATTTCATTCAATCAGCCTCAATTCTGATATGTAGGTTTGTATAAAACTATTTATATCATCATATAAAAAATTAAGCAATAATTAAATAAAATCTGCACTCCGAAAAAAATGACAGTACCGCTGTCACTGGGGTAAAAGGTCTATTTAGGAAATACTATGTAACTTTAAGACACTAATAAGCAATCTTTAGGTTTATATTGTAGATTACATAGATTGTACATTTTTGGAGGTTACTGTCCCATAGACATCTGTAAGTAAGTAAGTAAGAAAATAAACATGTCTCTTTTATTTATTTATTTTGGGAGTGATGAGCGCAGTGCGTGAATCTTTGCTGTCCTCTAGCGTTTGGATCCAAACTTTCAGCCTTTCATTTCAACTTTCATTAAAGGTGCCATAGAATACATTGATACAGTATTTTAAATTGTTCTCTGATATTTACATAGAAGGTATGTTGCTTAGTTAAGGGCAAACAATCTCCAGAAACCATTTTACATGTCCATTTACAACCCTAGGATTTCTCCCTAGAATGAAACTGTCTGTTATTGGCTTATTTGGCAGTCTCATGAATAATAATGAGCTCTGCTCTGATTGGCTGTTTCACAGAGCTGCTTAATGTTGAGCTCTGCTCTGATTGGCTGTTTCACAGTGCTGCTTAATGTTGAGCTCTGCTCTGATTGGCTGTTTCACAGTGCCGCTCATCAGCAAGAAGGAAACACAGGGAGGAAAATATATATTTAAATACTTTCTCTTGCAGTTATATCGTCGGGTAATTATACTGTATATAAAACGCAGGCATCAGGGAGCCGTTATTAATATGCAAGGCATTGAAACTGCTTTTGAACGATCAGTCGATCGCCTTATAGTTTCACGTTCAAGAGACGCGATGCACAAACTCTGTTTATATTATGGAGCAACAGTACTTACCACACATTTCACAAAACCAAACGCTTGTCAGTGGTGCACAGGATCTGTAAATCATTCGCCATCATCCTAATCTCTCCTTACTCTGTTTATGTGGTAAGTGAAATCTCATGTACTGTAACAGGCTACAGCTAACAAGGAGCTAACATGTCCCTTTAGTGGCTCGCGTTATTTTATTAAAATGCGTTATTTGCTTTCCATGCCTTTCTGAATACAGACACCAACTCATCCCTGCACTTCACATCCCCTGCACAGCCTGGAACATTACATTTATTTCCATGATCTGCCATTTTCGCTGTTGTCAGCGCTAGTTTATTTACAACACCTGCAGAACTTCTGATGAATCAGCTGGCGCTTGTCTAGAACAAGGGCGGGTTTATTGAATGTTAGGGCGTAGTGATCCCGACTGTTGCATCACAGTCGGTGTTATGTTCTGATTCGCATATTTTTCAGTGGTCTTTTTTAATCATGAGATTTACATGAGTAGGAGGAAACTATGGTGTCTGAGGCTCGCTGTATGTCATTTCCATGTACAGAACTGTTAATATTTAACAATGCCAAGGTAAAGACAGTTTTTCATTCTGTGGCACCTTTAACATTGTGCACAACGTGCAGAACGTTTAATACTTTTCTCATGGACACATTGAGCTGCAGTTACATGTATGCTCATTTATTTGTATCTGAATAATCCACTACTTTATTGACAGTAGTTTTGTGGTCTTTGTATTTTGTGTGCCGTTATTAAACAAATTATTCTAGTACCAGCCTTCTCTGTTTCACGTCGTGCATGATTCATGATGCACGTGGCATTATTTGAGCTGCCACAGGGGTAAATGTGGGTCATGACACAACATTAAATCAACACGGTATGTTCAGCAACCCTAAGTTTGCTTACAGTAAAATCAGACTGCCTTTCATTTGAATACACGTACCTAAAGATTGCTGCAGACCATGTACTCCCTTCATGGCAGCGGTGTTCCCTGTGGCCTCTTTCAGGAATGGTTTGAGGAACATGACAAACAATTTAGCAATAATGGGATGTGCTGGACCAACACATCTGATCCATGGAGGTCCCACCTCAATTTGTAGGACTTCAAGCATCTGCTAATGTCTTGGTCTCAGAACCCAAAGGATACAATCAGAGGTTTTGTGGCGTCTATGTGGCAGCACAAGGGGGCTACATGATATTAGGGAGGTGGTTTTTAATGCATTAGCTTTGTTAGGCTATGCTAGTTTTAAAAATATCACAAATGCTATTGATCTTAGTGGTATTAATGCAAGATAATTAACAGGTGTTCTGCAGAATCTTTCTAAATGGCACAACTATTGAAAATCAATCTTTTTTTTTTTTAAGGCACACTAAAGAATCACTGTGAAATCTGATCTTTAAATAAACCTGCCTCACAAACAAATGTAACATGATGAAACTGATTGTTTGATTGCTATCCACCTACAGCACATGACATTTAGCCTGAAGGGGAAATTAAATATTTTCCATAAAACATGTTTGCTGTCTCATAATCTGCCAATGCATGTCAAAATATCCCTTTTACAAGACTAGATGGAGCCAATGTTTTTGAAAGAAATCTCCTATGCACACCAAGGCCAAAAATTGCATTAATATTGTAAAATTGTATCACAATGTAATATAATTCATATATTTCAAAAATGTAATTTATTTCTGTGATGCAAAGCTGAATTTTCAGCATCATTCCTCCAGTCTTCAGTGATCCTTCGGAAATCATTCTGATATGCTAATTTTCTGCTCAATACTGTCAGTTATTATTGGTCCTCAATTATTAAAAAATAATATAATTAAACATACATATTCTTACCAATGCTGAAAAGAGTTTATGCTGATCAATATTTTTGTAGAAACACTGATTTACATACTTTGCCATCATATGTTATATATTAGACTTAGAAAACTGTTATTTAAAATTTTAATACTTTGTTATAATATAATATAATTTATTTATTTATTTGTAATACGTTGTTGTAATATAATATGATTTAACATAATATATTAATACTGTGTTTACTGTATTTTAATCAAATAAATGCAGTGAACATAAGATACTTTTTTTCAAAATCATAATTGTTTTAAACTTTTGGCTAGAAGTGTCCACTGCCAAGAAATGTCACAATAACATTGTTTTAACACTAGAGGGAGCTCCAGTTATTTGTCTGGTAAACATGGGCGAGGTCTTTCTTTGTACTTCATAGCAGACATGTCATTTCCAACAAAGGCTTTAAAATGCCTTCCATTCAAGGCCTACAGCTGTATTCATACAAGACATTAGCTGAATCCAAATTAAATACCATCACATTTCTATTGAACTTTTTCAGATTTAAATCAATCATTTGTGTTAAATGGTAAATGTGCTTTATGCTAGTCGCTGGTGGACCAACAAACATAGCTGGTAATGATTAACAAAGAGAATCCTGCTATAAATATATAACAGAAATAACCACCACAGTGTGTGTACAGCAGATGTTGCGTTGGCAACCCATCACAAATGACTTCATTCCTTAAATTAGGGAACGGCACATGGCACACTAATGACCTTTGGTCCATAATGTCTTGTTATTGATTGAGAAGATGCAAAACCTTCCCCCGAAAACCAATAAGGATCCCTTGACAAATCTCCTCAAGGCCTTCAGAACAGGAAGTGCTCAAGTACTAAAAGTAAAATGTGCCTTACAGTAAGACTAACCAGTTTCACAAGCATGCTGTTTATCTCCAGTGTTGTGGATCACTGCATCAGTGGATCATCTATATCTGCATGCAGTTCTTCTGTCCACGTCTCTAGGCCCTCATCAGCACTGACTGCGAGGGAGAGCAGAAGGGGTGGGACAGTCCACTTGCATTACCGTCAGAGCTCATATCCTGCCAGCACTTCCCTAGAGAGAATACAAGAGCAAGACTCAATCAGATGTGGGCAGCTTTAAATGAGTCTCAACCCCCACAGCTGTGTCTCTGCAAAACTCAATACCATGTAATGCACACTGACCACTGCAAAAGAGAAGAGAGCTGCCGGTTTACACAGCATGAAAAAGGCTCCTTCTTTAAAGTCTATAACATTCATCCAAGCGCATCAAAAGACAGTTAAATATGAAAGGGGATACTGTGGACGATTGACTTACATGTCAATGATTTACTACAATAGTGGTGCACTTCTCATACATATGCAAATCAGCCTCCTGCCATTTTGAGCCTCGCTACAGCTGTTGAGCAAAGCCTGCTAATTTCCATCTGCTCTGCTGGTGTACTGAAGACTGTTTGAGGAATCCAAAGCCTAAATAGCTAGCATTAGCACAGTTTCCCTGCCTAGTGCACTGCCTACATACACAGCATTTTAAGGCATCATGGGCATGCTGTTAATGCTTAAAAATGTAGACGGAATTATGATGCCTTCTGAAATTTTAAGGCATGTATAAAACAATGTCAGTCAGTATAATATAATATAATAATACATTTGAATAAAAATTCAGTAAGGACACATTAAATGTATCAAAAATTACAGTAAAGACATTTATAATGCTACAAAAAAAGCGGTTTCATATAAATTTTGCTCTTTCAACTTTCTATTCATCAAACAATCCTGAAAAATGTACTATAGATTCCAAAAAACATATACATGTACTATATGTGTGTGTGTATATATATATATATATATATATATATATATACACATACATACAAGCATATCTAAAAAAATGAATATCATGAAAAAAGTGAAACATTCATTTATTTTAGATTCATTACATGTAAAGAAAAACATTTCAAAATATTTTGTTTTAATTTTGATGATTAGAGCTTACAGCTAATGAAAGTCAAAAATCTCAAAATATTAGAATATTTACATTTGAGTTTCAATAAATGACCATCCATACAGTATCAATTGATAAATAATACATTTTCCTATTCAATTGTTATGTCTCCCAAAATGCACAATAAACATGTGTTTAGTCCTGGTGTCTTCTACAGTGAACATGTCCTAACAGGAAGTCACATTTGAATTTGAAAACCCATAACATTTTCCTGAGACGTTGCTTTATGACAAACAATTTGAAAATCATTCAGATTTAAATGACAATTACAAAATATAATCATATCTCCATAAGAATGTAAAATGTTTCACTAAATGATTTAATCATCTTCAAAGACCTAGGGCGTGGTCATGGTGAAACTACCAAACATTTAGTATCTCTATAAAGCCCTGAATGTGCTCTGTAAAGGACATCGAGACTTACAACTGTTACACGTGAAGTCTCAGAGAAATTCACTAAAATAGAATGTCCACTACAGAGGCAAAAACTCCATAGATGGGTCTCAGGAGGATATACGAATAATAGAATATTTTTCTATTTTTGAATAGAAACTGATACTAAAATAACAAGGATAATTATCAATGATACCGAAACACTGAAAATGATCTATAAAATAGTTTTTCCTGATAGGTATGTGTGATGTATTTTATAACACTACAATCAATGTTTAGCTTAGCATGCTAACATTAAACCCTAGGTTTTGAAACCTAGCTATCATCTCATTCATCACATTCAATCAAACTTGTCATTGTCTTTCATACATGCACACAGGGCAGGAACCCTTTCCCTTTAAATCTGTGGAGCGGCTCAATGTATGAACTCGGCCTCAGTCTGACCTCAAATAATAGGGCAAAAGAGAGAGATGACTATAAGCTTGTTTCTCAGGAGCTCTTTCCTGCCAGCACTGTATAATAAGAGCCTAATGTTGTGATCAAATGCTCTTGTAAGGCCTAAGCAGTGGGGTCTACAACAGCTGACTGTGGGAAGTGCTCTGAGGGGATGGAACATGAAGCTCTGACTGCTGCTGCGGGGGGATGGGCAGATTCATTATACAACAGCCAGACACCAGCACGTTCAACCAACCGTTCCTGAGCAATAAACAACAGTATATAAGAGCATCTGACGCAGCTGTTGTATTGTTTTATGTACAGTGGTGAATTACTGATCATGAAATATTGATCAGTGGAATCTGATATCCTCTGCGATCTGGGAGAATTTCCCATCTACAGTCCATGCTCGGTGAGAAACAGCTGTTCGTATGCAGGACATGCAACATCTCACCCATGACTAATAATGAAGTGCTATAGCTGAGCATTACATCTGTTTTACCCAATAGACACACACACACACTATAACAAAACACTAATCTACTTATTATGAGTTAGGACATTTTTTGTAAGATTATTTTAGTGAAAAAAGTGAGCTTAATTGTATTGAATGTGTACTTGTAGTGGGCTTCAAAACTTAAAAGTATAAAACACTGTGCTTGCAGATATTATAATAATACTCAAATAAAAGGCCACTTAAGTGTATAGAGGCACTTTCATAACTGTTTCTTGCTTAACTTTTAAACATGTGCACTTTCATAATAATGTAAAATTTTAAGTTTTACTTTAAATTATATTTTAGTTATGTTTTAATCTTTGGTTGTGCTGTATAAGTACGTATAAGTACTTTAACTATAAGTTAAATTAAATAGTAATGCACATCTAAGGATTATTGATTATAATTTGAATTGTATTGTGTTATTCTATTTGATTTTAAGTCAGTTTTAAATGTACTTTGTACTAAATTGAAACTTCATTACAAATGTGTAACTGCAAATACATGACATACAAGTCTCAATAGAAATTACATTATAGTGTTGTAATGAAGTTGATAGGTACGGGAAGAAGGAGGCGGGAACCGGCGAACATTTAATAATTTAATAATCAAAATAAACAAACACAACAGAAAAGCGGCAGCCCCTCACGGACGACTGCCGCACACAAAACACAAACTAAAAGTCCAGGCCTGGTCCTCTCTCGTCTTCCACTGTTGTCACTCCTCCTTTTATTCCTTCCGGAGCTCCTCCGTGGGACTCGAGACCGGTGAGTGGTGCAGGTGTTGTTCATTATCATTTACTCCACCGGCCTCGCTCCGTTCCCACGGCTCTCGGCCCCGCCCCGCCCCACTCGTCACATACCCCCATCGCCCCTCGCAGGCCGGGTGGTACTCCCGAGACTGCGCTCTACTCCCCCCCTCCCCCCTCTCCCCGGGGGGAGCCCGTCAGGGCGGCCGCGGCGTACCTGGGGGTAAGGACAGACGAGGCGAGAGAAAAGGAGACGGAAGGATGAGGAGTGACAGAGACGAGAGAGGGGAGAGAGGAAAAAATAAATAAAAAATCTCGGTCCGGTTCCCGGACACACTGCCGCTCGGCCCTCAACCAGCTGAGCGGCTCTTACTCGCGGTGCCATGCGATGGTACTGGACATCTTTGGTGGACGGCTTGCCACTCCGCCTCCTGGCGGACGGCGATGGCTCCTCCACTCGAGGGTAGCCGGCAGCGAGTCCCCCGTTCCCTGCGAGTCCCCCAACCTGGCGGATGGCAGCAGGCTCCGGCCCACTGGCGAACGGCGCCGACTCCTCCGCTCCCTCTCGGACGGCAGCCACCCCTCCTCGTCCCAGGAGCACGGCAGCGAGCCTTCCGTCCCACCTGTTCTTCCATTGCTCCAGCACCACCGCTTCGGGCAGCCACCAGCGGTCTCCGCTTCTTCCTGCTGCCTGATCTCCTTAGCACCGCGATCCCCCTCAGCAGCGAGGGCGCTCTGACAGCGTGTCCCTCCTTCCTCCCGGGCTTCGGCACCAATGTAATGAAGTTAGTAGATACGGGAAGAAGGAGGCGGGAACCGGCGAACATTTAACCACATTTAATAATCAAATAAACAAACATAACAGAAAAGCGGCAGCCTCTCACGGACGACTGCCGCACACAAAACACAAACTAAAATCCAGGCCTGGTCCTCTCTCGTCTTCCACTGTTGTCACTCATTCCTTTTATTCCTTCCGGAGCTCCTCCGTGGGACTCGAGACCGGTGAGCGGTGCAGGTGTTGTTCATTATCATTTACTCCACCGGCCTCGCTCCGTTCCCACGGCTCTCGGCCCCGCCCCACTCGTCACAAGTGTATTTTAGCTTAAATACTTGTCAGTGCATTCAGCTGTACACTTAACCATATTTCAAAGACAATACAAGTAATTGCTTATGGTTCAAAAAAGCACTCTTAAGTTCAACTAACTGCATTTAATGTAAATTTAAACTATAATATATTTTAATTTAATTGTAAATAATATGCAATCAAGTGTCCAAAAACATTACATTTAGTTCATACTCAAGTATATTATTTTAAAGTATATTATTTCTGTAACAAATACTCTTTTTAAAAGTATGCTACAGTATATTTATTTTCCACAAAGGTCTGATTTACCAATGCTAAATGCTAACACTAATACTAAAAAAGTAATGACTGCTATCAAAGACTATAGAAATACAAAGGCGGTTCACTCCTATGAATGGGAGAAAGTGCAACTCACAATATGGCGGAATAATACCGCCTTCTAAATGAAAGAGCCAATCGCTGATTTGTAAGGTCATTGCGTCACTGCAGCGGCCGGTTCCCAAAGAAACCTAAGGCTGGACCAGCCGATGCGCGTGCGCAGACATAAGCACGTTGGAGCTACGCATGCACATTAGCTGGTCTAGACTGAAAAATAAACTTTTTAAATTATATTTGATCATAAGAAGCAACATTCATGGGGCAGATCATTTAAGATTTTGTTCAGATTCAAATTTCATGATCCCCCTTCCATAGTCTTGTTGTAGCCAGACCTTCAGACTGACGGCTGAAGGTCTGGAATAGATGGCAGCTTTCATCGGTCAAAGGCCAGCCCATGAGACCGTTTGACCGACATGTCAAACAACCAATCACAGTTTGTTTATTTCAGCGTCGTGTTTTGGGGCGTGGACATGTTGCCACAATAACAGAACGGTGTGTGAAACTCTCGGATGTATTTTAAAGATTATATGCCGCAAACTTTAAATATTTCACATTCTTTTGAAAATCCAGCGTTTATTTGACACTGATAAGCGTTCGCCCATCACATTTGTAAACACAACGGCTTTCGTGAGGGGGTTTGGCGTCACGGCATCTTTGTTTCCAGGCGGAATGTTAAATAACGCAACACACACACGGAAATCCTGTATAATTCAACCAATCCGACGATGACTTCGACACTTCTGAAGTGTTTCCAGATAATTGTTCCTTATGCATCAGACGTTTAGCCAACAGTTCATGGGCGTGACATCTAAGGCTGAGACTACCCCATTCATTTAGATAGGACTTGGTCTTGTCAGGGACGAGAGACATTCACATCGGGGGATCTCTGATCAGATGGTCGGCCAACAGCAGGCAAGGACATTTCAGACAATTCAATAAAACCAAACCACTATAACATGCTATATTGTCCTCATAAGACTCTGTACAGCTGCTATCTCCAGCATCAGTTAAAAAGTAATGACTTAAATATTCCAGGTTCAGCTGCCTTGCTGCCTAAATAATTCATTTAGCAACCTAAATGATTTTGTGACAGAGCTGAATTAAAGGAGAAGTGGTGAGAGAAGGAAAAGACACGTCATTTTATTTACTTCCGCTTTTACACAACAGCATGCACTCTCTTGTGAAAAGAAGCACACTTAATTGTGCTGCGTGTGCACTGAAAACCTTAAAAGTATGTTTAAAGAAAAAAACTGTACTTGCAGATCATACATTATTACAAATAAAAGGCCAATTGTACTAAAAGAGAGTACACTCTCGTGATTTTTACGTTTCATTCAGAAAGCGCACTTTAATGTCACATTAAAAGTTTTACTTAAAAGTAGATTAAGTCATTATGTTTTATTAATCTTTTAAAGCGCTTTAAGGATGGACATTTATTTTTATGTGCTGACTAAACTTTTAAAGCATGTGTAAGGTACTTGATTAACATAAACTATAGTGTTATTTGATATTACATACAGTAAGTGTGAACTTACACTTAATTGCATGTTATTTGCAATTAAAAATAAAATGTATAAAAAACTGAAAATTGACCCTTATGACTGGTTTTGTGGCCCAGGGTCACATATGTAGTTTCATAATTCTATTGTACTGCATTTGGTAAATTAAAATATATTTCAACATTTCTGTTGAAACATTTATGTCATGAATTTAAACATACACATTTGTAATGATGATGTTGCAATTAGGTACATCTAAAATATATTATTTATATTTAACGGATATTATTTACATAATAAGCACCTATTTAAAACCTAGAAAAAGTAAGATAAAGTCTACTTCTTTTTCTTTTTCAATGCAGATGGCTGCATTGACGGTGGACTTCAGAAAACACAGTGGAACAAATACAGCAGATGACATGGCAGCCCAAATCATCACTGACTGTAGAAACGTCACACTAGACTTCAAGCAACATGGATTCTGTGTCTCTCCACTCTTCCTCCAGACTGTGGGACCTTGATTTCAAATTAAATGCAAAATTTACTATCATCTGAAAAGAGGACTTTGGACCACTGAGCAACAGTCCAGTTCTTTTTCTCCTTAGCCCAGGAAAGATGCTTCTGACGATGTTTCTGTTTCAGAAGTGGCTTGGTAGCCCTTTTCCTGAAGATGTCTGAGCGTGGTGACTCTTGATGCACTGACTCCAGCTTCAGTTCACTCCCTGTGAAGCTCTCCCAAGTGTTTAAATCGGCTTTACTTGACAGTATTCTCAAGCTTGCAGTCATCCCTGTTTCTTGTGCACATTTTCCTACCTAAATTTCTTCCTTCCAGTCAACTTTGTATTTAATATGCTTTGATACAGCACTCCTTGAACAGCCACCCCTTTCAGTAATGACCCTCTGTGACTTACCCTCTTTGTGGAGGGTGTCAATAATCGTCTTCTGGACCATTGCCAAGCCAGCAGTGTTCCCCATTATTGTGGTTTCAAAGAACAAGAGATATCCACAATTTATACTGTATGGATGGTCATTTATAATGTAAATATTATAATATTTTGAGATACTGGATTTTGACTTTCATTAGCCGTAAGCTCCAATCATCAAAATTAAAACAAAAAAACTTTGGAAATTATTTACTTTACATGTAATGAATCTAAAATACTTTTTCACCATATTCACATTCATTGAGATGTACCTGTATGCTTAAACATTAAGATTTGTACTCATGGAAATTAATAAAATTAGTCAAACCTTACAAACATACAAACAAAGCACAAAAACTTTTCATCATTTATTTTTGAGAATAACTGCAAAAGGGCTTCATATTGCCAAAATATTAATAAAAACATCATAAGCAAAATGCTGCTTTATCTCTGTCTCTGACAAGAGAAAAACACATTTCTGACAAGAAATGTGTTTCAAAAAAGAAAAATAAGTGTGCTTCTAGGGATAGTTCACCCAAAAATGTTGTGATTCTGTCAAAGTCATTAATTACTCACCTTCATGTTGTTCCAAACCTGTAAGACCTTCGTTCATTTTCAGAACACAAATTTTTGGTGGTAACACAACATTTTTTATGAAATCCGAGAGCTCTCTGGCCCTCCATAGACAGAAGCACAACTTAAAGTTGTTATTTTTGTTTTCTTTGCACACAAAAAAGTATTATCATAGCTTTTTTAAATTATGGTTGTACCACTGATATCACATGGACTATTTTACCGATGTCCTTGCTATACATTTCTGTTCCTGAGAACTATCCCTTTAATTCTAAATCTGAATTATACACTTGTACTGTACTTAAAACTTAATGCAATATTAATTAAATAATATAATATTAATATAACAGCATATAATGTTAATGATGAATATAATGTAATCTAAAATAATATAAATTTAATAAAAATCCCTGCACTTATACTTGAGATTTCACTTTCATTGCTTACAAACAAATACAAATACAAATACATGACATTCAAAACAATGTCATGTTTTGAATGACATTGAAGTATATTGTCAGTACATTCAGCAGTTATACTTAAACCTTATTTCAAAGACAACAGAAATCGTTATGAAATTACATATAAAGATGTACTTACGTCCTACTTTAGTGGAACAAAAATGCCACTAATTACATTTATTTTTAAACTATACCCTTTTACCATTTAACTGCATTTAGCGTGCAATTGTGGGTCTGAAAACATTACATTCATTTCACAATTAGGTATATTATTTTAAAGTATAATATTTACTTAATAAGTAGCAACTCTTTTAAAAAAGTATTTGCTTTTAAATAAGTAATAAACTGTATTTGTTTTTCACAAGGGATTTTCTACACTCTTTTTTATGTCAAGTGGGCAGAATTTAATCCCATACCATAGCCGGAAAGCAGTGTGTCAATGGAGGAGGCCAATATTTGTTACCAAGCCACTAAAGAGTAAGTACACTACAGTGTGTAATGCAGGAAAAATGAACAGCAATGTATAATCGCTTTGATTGAACCATTTAATCTGGGCAAGACTGCTTTAAAAACGTCTCGGGTTACTCGCATAACCCTTGTTCTCTGAATAGGGAACAAGACGCTGCGTGAGCTTTCACACTTTGGGAACGCCCCTGGGCGTGCCGATTGTCTGAAGCCCTTATAGAATCACGCCAATTCATTGGCTGATGGCGCGACGACGCCCCAGACGCACTCACGTCGTCAGCTTATACTGGCGAACGTGCCATCTGCTCCTCAGATTTCTCTGCCGAAAAGAGCCCTGTCAGCAGCGTGAGGAGCTTGGCAGCAAATGCAGCATCTCGTTCCCTATTCAGAGAACAAGGGTTACACGAGTAACCTGAGACGTTCTCTATCATAGGTTCACTTAATGCTGCGTGAGCTTTCACGCTTTGGGAACGATATACCAAACACGCAAGCTAAAAACGCTGCCTCACCTGGTCCAATAACGAACCAGCAACATACGCTGGTTCAAACAGATAAGACCTGAGAACCTGGAGCCGTATCAATATCAAGGTTGTAGAACCTGACAAAAGTGTGCGGAGAGGACCATCCTGCCGCCACACAAATATCCTCTAGGGGAACCCCTCTAAAAAGAGCTTGAGAGGAGGCTACGCCCCTAATAGAATGCGCCCGAAGACTAAGAGGTGAAGGAAGGTTCCGCGCCTCATAAGCCAGCGAAATGGCGATCCACATACAGCTTCAATGCCCGTACTGGGCAGAGCATGTGAAGCTTCTAATCCTCACTCGAAGCAAAGGGAGGAGGATGGAAAGAGTGAAGTGTGACCACCTGAGAGCGAAACGATGTGGACAAGACCTTGGGAATGTAACCAGGCCTAGGCCGCAGGGTCACCTTGACTAGACCCGGGGCAAAGTCCATACACATCTCACTGACAGAGAGGGCCTGCAAATCTCCAACTCTTTTCAATGACGTAAGCGCCAACAAAAGAGTAACCTTAAGAGTCAGTATCCGCTCTGGAGCTGACTCTAGGGGCTCAAAGGGGGCTGTCACCAGACCTTCAAGGATGACTGATAAGTCCCAAGAAGGAACTGCCATCGGGCGAGTTGGCCTAAGCCGTCTGACGCCACGCATAAAGGCGGAGACCATCCGATGCCTCCCCAGGGGGACCTCATCAAGCTCTCTTCGAGCTGCACGTAAACCCTTAGGGTGGTAGCGGCCGCCCCTGATGTCAGTCTCTCTTGCAAAAACTCCAGCACTGGACCAACAGGGCAGTTAACTGGGTCTATTACACGAGCCAAACACCAGGACTCAAAGACACCCCACTTGGAAGAGTACAGCTTCCTAGTAGCGGGGGCCCTGGCACTGGAGATGGTCTCCTGAACCTCGACAGGTAGTTTACTCATCAAGGCCCTTGGCCCCGTATGGGCCATACCCACAACCTCCAGAGCTCTGGTTGAGGATGCCAGATCCTGCCCTGAAGCTGGGACAGCAGGTCCCGCCTGATCGGAATCTCCCAAGGGGGCCGAAACAGGAGGGGAGTTAGCTCCGAGAACCAAGTCTGGGAGGGCCAGAATGGGGCTATGAGAAGGAGACGGGCACCGCTCACCTTTACTCTGCATAGGACTGCCGGAATCAGCTTTACTGGCGGAAAGCGTACAGACTTACATTCGGCCACGGATGGGCGAATGCATCTATGCCCAGAGTCGTCGGGGGGATTCCTCCCAAACTGAAGTGTGTAGCCGGACCGAACTGTGCGGAGAACCCAAAGCGATACCCCTGGTAGGCGCTCCCATTCGTGAATGAAATGCGATAGAGGAAGCAGAATGTCGTGCTGAGGAAGACATACCTGACTTGGGGTGTCGAGAAGGCCTGGAAGAAGTGATGCCCTCCACCACGAAGGAAAGCCCCCGGCGTCCTTGAAGCACTGGACTGAAAGATGGCCGGCACGGGGTCCGTACGTTGTAGGAGAGAACCGATTGTGTTTCCTAACACGTGGTCCGCTGGCGGCAAAAGGATGGACTGTAGAGGGGGAAAGCCCAACGCGTCCCCCAACTGCCAGACCGAAGAAAAATGATGATGGAATCTTTCTGTACACCAAACCTCGAGGGGTGGGTGTGACAGATCTGAGTGAGGAGAGCGTGTTTGAGGTGGGCAGATACGCTTTTGCGGTCTGGTTTCGCCTCGTAGGGGTGAAAAAGCTCTCCTCATCCCGACTCGAGGGTCAGGAACGACTCGGAGGAGCTGATGCGGCGGGTCTGCTGGGCCGCTTAAGGTCAACCCGTCTGCGTGGTCGTTGGCGAGGAAAAGGCCGGCCACGGGCTCCCCAGACCGTAGTCTGGGGAGGATGCGCAGCCTGGGCGCCGCACCTGCCAGAAGGCTCCTTTCTGGGTAGGGATTGCTCTCTAGATAAGGAAGAGAAGGGAGTGGAGTGGTCCCTCGTCCTCCTAGACATAAACTGCTTAAGAGCAGCCGACTGCGCTTTAGCGGATGAAAGCCGAATAACTTAGCGGAGCCTCTCAGAATAACCCAGATTGTAAGATGGGTGCATCCAGCAGGAACACCTTCTCCTTCTCACGAATCTCAGTAAGATTGAGCCATAAATGGCGCTCTGTGGCCACTGAACCCGCCATAGAGCGCCCCACGGCGCGTGCAGTGTGTTTAGTGGCTCTCAGAGCCAGGTCAGTGGCCCTGCGCAGCTCTTTGACTGCCTCTGGAGTCAGACCAGTCCCTTCATCCATCTCCTTGAGTACATCCGCCTGGTAGGCTTGGAGGATGGCCATCGTATGGAGGGCCATGCCTGCCTGACCGGCCGCGATGTAGGACTTTCCGATAAGGGCGGAAGGCGCCAAAGAGGGCGAAAGATGGGAGGCTAGAGTGTCCTCGACTACAGGAATGGCGGTGTAGCCCTGCTCCACAGAACCCACAAGGTTGGTGAAGTCAGCGGCTGCCGCGTTGGTAAGGCGGGAGGAAAAAGGCTGCTTCCAGGATCTGGAGATCTCCTGATAGCAGATTGTTGAAAAACGGCAGCTTCCTCCTTTCAGGCCTGGAATTAGGGCCGCTAAGGAACCGCTCGTCGAGTTTCGACGCTTGAGACTCGCGGGGCTCATCGGGCCAATCCAGAGAGAGCTTCTCAGTGGCACGCGAAAGCACGTCCACGAGCGCAGAGTAGGCCGCAGAAGGCCGCGCCTCCCTGCCGCTAGGCGGGAGAGCATCCGCTAAAGCAGGCCCGAAATCCTCGGAGATTATCCTACAGATAATCATGCGCGAATTGAACTGGTGAATTCGCGCGCATGTGCTCGGGAGAGAAAAGGCGAGGCCTGTCTGCTCACTCTCGGCGGTTGACAACAGCGATATTCCATGGCACTTCACCGTGAGGAGAACAAAGTTCCGCTGTATGCAGTCGCCGAAGTGCAAATGGAGAATCCGTGTCCAAGAAGTTATATTGGGCCAGAAAAATCGCAACAGAAGGGCAGTATGGCCACTTCGTGAAGGCAGAGAAATCTGAGGAGCAGATGGCGTGTTCGCCAGTATAAGCTGACGACGTGAGTGCGTCAGGGGCGGCATCGCGCCATCAGCCAATGAATTGGCGTGATTCTATAAGGGCTTCAGACAATCGGCAGCCCAGGGGCGTTCCCAATGCGTGAAAGCTCAGGCAGCGGTAACTAATGCAGGTAAAAGGGGGAGCTGCGGTTTTCCCGGATAAAAACACATTTATCAGCCGATTTCAGTGGTTTGTGATCTACATGGATTTAAAAAATAACTCTGCATCCAGTTATTTAGTTAGGCTTGGAAAATTATTAATTTCCGTAAGAAATTGAAATACTGAAATCACCACAATTAAAAGATCCAAAGACTTAAACTACTTCAGTCTGTGTGCATTGCATTTATTTAATACACAGGTTTCACAATTTGAGTTGAATTACTGAAATAAATGAACTTTTCCACGACATTCTAATGCACCTATATTATGTGGATTTAACAGTCGTTGGCCTAGTGGATAGAGCGTTGGACTTGAAACCTGAGGTAACCCAAGGTTGTGGGTTCGAATCCTGGCTCTGGCAGAAAGTCCACGACTGCTCCCCGGGCGCCGCAATGTCGGCTGCCCACTGCTCCAAGTGTGTGTGCACTTGGATGGGTTAAATGCAGAGAACACATTTCACTCCTCATTATACTCTGTATAATTGTGTATGTGACGAATAAAGCTCATCTGAGCTTAATTTGTATTTGTAACACAATGGGAACACTGAGTTATGTGTTTGTTTGTTCGTTTGTTATTCTATTCCACAGTATCTTACACAGTTTTGTATTAATGTTATGATATTTAGCCATATCGTGCCTGCCTTGTAAATATAATTTTAAATTTTACTTCCTGTTATTATTCCGAGCTAGATTCAGCCTTAGCACGCAGAACATTTGAGAGCCAAAAACAACCAAGCGTTTGTGTGCGATTTACAGCTTCATTATAGGATTTTGCTTCTGTGGTATGTCAATTATTTTATTTTATATAAAACAAAGTAACGTTACTGTTGTAGAAAATCATCCGTTGACAACAAATTTGACTGACAGTCGAGGAGGGCTAATCAGCGTTCCCTGCCTCTCCTGTGATTGGGCAGAAGGACATGAATGGGCGGGCTCTTTAATGACAGCTAATAGCGTGCTGATACATACTAACCTTGTGTCCAGGGCGGGGCGGGAGTCTATTTATATGGGGGCAGTCGCCTTCTCGGCCAGTTGAAGAAAGAAATAGGGTTGCCACGTCAAATATTCTGCCTTAAGAATAAAAATGAGGGAAATCGTGCATCTTCAAGCCGGACAATGCGGTAACCAGATCGGAGCCAAGGTCTGTTTGTTTCTTTAAAATGTGCAGTTGTTGGTTTATAATTTAGACTATATAGAAAATATAATATTTCGTTTTCTTTTAGATATTTGTGAGAAAAGAAATAAAACAGAATTAATCTATTATTTATATTTTCTCTTGTATATCTTATTGTTCTTCGTCCATTTGGAGCCGCCTAAAACGTATGTTCCGATCTGGCTTGAACGAAATCTAGGTCAACCATGTGTTTCCTCGTTCGAGTTTTATTGTTACATCGTGAAACGCTTGGAAAAATCTAAAAGACGACGAAATGTAACAGTTGCACAAGAAATATGTATGTTATATCCAACTGTTCGTTCTCACCGTGGTCTGTCTGGAGCTCTCCTTTGTTAGATTCGCTGCAGTGCGACAAAAAGAAGGAAAAGCCTAGCCTAGTCAAATACATCATAGCCATTTTTTTTTATTAAATATTACCAAACAAAGATAAGACAGCTGAAATTTGCTAGTTTAAATGTATATAAAATAAAATAGGTGCCCAAAAAATTGATACATTTTTAAAGGCACCGGAAATGAATCTCAGCCAACCGGCGTCCATGGCGCGCGCGCGCGAGTTTTGGGCGGGAGCAGTTTAAAGAAAATCAATTGTCTGCAACTTTGTAACCATTTGTAAACAACATTAACACATTTAAACCTGCATTAGATGAACAAAGGACTTTTTATCCGTCGTATGGAGGCAAACTGCATGCTGATGCGGAAATATGCTTGGGCGTTTGTGAACAGTTGACGCCTTTTCTGAGACCCAGGCGCCACGCTGTCAATATTTGAAAAGCAACAATTTTGGTGAAATATTTCAATTAACAATATAAACAAATACAATGTTACTTTGAAATCTGACATGCATTAATAACATTGCCATGAATTGTTGCGTGTAAATTTACGTGTAATCCTGTGAATTCCAGTCCTCTAATATGATCTATTATATTGTTTAGTTCTGGGAGGTTATCAGTGACGAACACGGTATTGATCCCACTGGCTCATATCATGGCGACAGCGACCTCCAGCTCGACAGGATCAATGTCTATTACAATGAGGCATCAGGTACATTCACATCAATACTACTAAGTGAGAGCGCACATGCTATTAGGATAAACCATTTTGTCTTTTTAACCCTGTTTTGTAATCTTTTAGGAGGCAAATACGTGCCCCGCGCTGTGTTGGTGGATCTGGAGCCTGGTACCATGGACTCCGTGAGATCCGGACCCTTCGGTCAGGTATTCAGGCCAGACAACTTTGTTTTTGGTGAGTGATATTAATTTAAAGAAATGCCATTTGTGACCCTTAACCACAAAACCAGTCATAAGTAGCACGGGTATATTTGTAGTAATAGCCAACAATGCATTGTACAGGTCAAAATTATAGATTTTTCTTTTATGCCAAAAATCATTAGGATATTAAGTAAAGATCATGTTCCATGAAGAGATTTGGTAAATTCCTTATTGTAAATATCAAAATAAATTTTTTAATTAGTAATATGCATTGCTAATAACTTAATTTGGACAACTTTAAAAGCAATTTTCTCAATATTTCAGAGATTGCTGATTTTCAAATATATTCCAAAACAAATATTGTATTATCCTAACAAACCATGCATCAATGGAACGCTTATTCGTTCAGCTTTCAGATGTATACATCTGAATTTCAAAATACTTGACCCTTTTGACTGGTTTTGTGGTCTAGGGTAATATTTATGTTAAAAATGCAGCTGTGAAAATTAAATAATTTGCCTATTTCCACAGGTCAGAGTGGTGCTGGAAACAACTGGGCTAAAGGCCACTATACCGAGGGAGCGGAGCTGGTTGACTCCGTCCTGGACGTGGTTCGTAAAGAGGCAGAGAGCTGTGATTGCCTGCAGGGCTTCCAGCTCACCCACTCTCTCGGTGGAGGCACTGGCTCCGGTATGGGCACACTCCTCATCAGCAAGATCCGTGAAGAGTATCCCGACCGCATCATGAACACCTTCAGCGTGGTGCCCTCGCCCAAAGTGTCCGATACCGTAGTAGAGCCATACAATGCCACGCTATCTGTCCACCAGCTTGTGGAAAACACAGACGAGACCTACTGCATCGACAATGAAGCTCTGTACGACATTTGCTTCCGCACCCTCAAACTCACCACACCTTCATACGGTGACCTCAACCATCTAGTCTCCGCTACCATGAGCGGAGTCACCACCTGCCTCAGGTTCCCCGGCCAGCTCAATGCAGATCTGCGCAAGCTGGCTGTAAACATGGTGCCCTTCCCTCGTCTCCACTTCTTCATGCCTGGCTTCGCTCCTCTCACCAGCAGGGGGAGCCAGCAGTACCGTGCACTGACTGTTCCTGAACTCACGCAGCAGATGTTCGACTCCAAGAACATGATGGCCGCCTGCGACCCACGTCACGGCCGCTACCTCACAGTCGCCGCCATCTTCCGTGGCCGCATGTCCATGAAGGAGGTGGACGAGCAGATGCTCAACGTTCAGAACAAGAACAGCAGCTACTTCGTCGAATGGATCCCCAACAACGTCAAGACAGCCGTCTGCGATATCCCACCCAGGGGACTCAAGATGGCCGCCACCTTCATCGGCAACAGCACTGCCATCCAGGAGCTGTTCAAGAGAATCTCAGAGCAGTTCACAGCCATGTTCAGGCGCAAGGCTTTCCTGCATTGGTACACCGGAGAAGGTATGGATGAGATGGAGTTCACTGAGGCCGAGAGCAACATGAATGACCTGGTGTCCGAGTACCAGCAGTATCAGGATGCCACCGCAGAGGAGGAGGGCGAGTTTGAGGAGGAAGGAGAGGAAGAGCTGGCTTAAGTCTCTTAATATAAGTGTCGTTTTCCAGGCTGTATTATTTTGCTCCTGTACAAGGAAACAAAAAACGTTCCAAAGCTCAATTTTCTTTTTCTGCTCTTGTCTATTGTTTGTACAGATGTCATTAAAGGCTTTTTCTTCTGTTAAAATGTCTCTCTCTTCCTTTCCTTAATTTGCAAATATGAATGATCCAATTATTTGAACCCATCCTCATTCTTCACTTGACACATCCTTGTAAAACCTGTTTGGATTATTCCTAGACATCACATGAATTAACATCTGATTTCATGCAGAACGCTTATTTACGGTTACCAGTCATACGTTTCAACTGTCACCAATTGTGCAACCATATACGCATATCATGTGACACTAAAAACAACATGAAATCAAGATGTGACGTTCATAAATAATTATGCATTTGAACATTTCACATTGTGTACATTTATGAAATTAATCGTGAACAAGTTTTGGATTTTATAAATTGATGTCCATGTTTAATGTAGAAGTTATCAAACCTAATATCATAAATGAGAGATATATAATGTCCAGAAATGTTAAATAAAATTGATCTTTGTATTTTCATGTTATAGTTGTGGACAATGACAAACATGGTGGCTGCTTGGCAGTTTTTCATTCACATGGAGATCATCCTAAATACCATAAAATGCAAAACTACCAAGATTTAAATAACTTTAATAGTGACATTAAATACAAATAAGCTATATATACACACACAAAACTGATTTATTTATATACAAAAATAGTTTGAAGCATTTAAGAATCATTTACTCATGTCTTTCCAAACCTGTAAAACACAAAAGATGATCATTTAAAAAGTATCCTGTATGGTCAGAAACACTTCAACACATTTAAGTTAAATAGTTTTATGTTTAACAAGAAATATGGTCAGGTTTGGAACGACACGAGTAAGTAAGTGACAGAATATTCATTTTAGAAATATCAAATCATATCAAAGGGTCTCTGAGATAACGAGAAACATATCCGTCATGTGCGGTCAAAATGTTTCAATTGAAATTGAATATTTTCTTCAGTAAAATTTGGTCAGTACAGCATAATTAGAGGTGTTTTAACTGGAAACAAATGTTGATAGCTTGGTATTTATTAACAAGGGGTGGTTTATTTTTCACAGTTAATATATAACCGTTTCAAAACCAGCAATACTGAAATGCGTTATCTTAATCTTACCACAAACCAAGTGAACCATAAGTGTCCTTATTACATTTCTCAGCAGATGGCACTGTTGTCTAAGTTCTTCTTCTCCACACGAAGTAGGATAAGATCCCAACACTCAGCAAGAGCAGAGACCAGCAGCACACCTTCATCACCTGGTCTTCAAGATTCTGCTTCTCGCCAAAGCGACTGATAAAACCTGACTGAGAGCAACACACGCTATTACATATTATACAATTATTATTCATATAAGTATCCACCTCATTTTTCGACGCAAAAGTCAGCTATTTCCTGTAAATGTGCGAGACTCACGATTAATTAACCGCCAGATATATAACTAGAATAACTACTAAACGGTAAAACTATAGGCCTATGAGTTACAAATCAGTGTGTTTGATTACAATAATACATTTAAATGATATGATAACACATGTCAGTTTGTATTATCAGCAGCATATGAGGTTCTGTTTTTTGTACAGGTAAAATAACTGGATCCCTTACGAAAAAGAAGTTTATTCAAGTGTGTTAGTATACTTCTTTTAAACAAAAAAATAGGAAAGTACACTTTTAGTCTACTGTTTATGTACTTCTCATAAGTGGGCTTTGTGTACTTAGACATATACTTAAAATACCATTTAAGTATATTTGACATATTTGAAAAAGTCTAAATATAAAAACATCAAAACAGTGTAATGTTATGGAATAAAATGTCACAATTGAAGAGGTAATAATGACTATCAAGCTTTGGGGTGTTGATCGACTCCATCTACATCTGAATCCAATTAATTGTCTTTTTCAGCTTTTTGTTCACAATGTATTTCTTTCTTTCTTTTTTTATTTATGAAACTTACCCACATTCAAGTGTTTTAAAAGAAAATGCATAAAGCTAGAATAAAATGTTTTTGTTTACAAGCAGATACTCTGTTCCTTCTTTGGTGTTTTATATGTTCAGATATTCATATAAGAAAATATATACAAATTAATACCAAATTAGGGACAGTAGTATACTTAAAGAATGATGTAAAGTTCACTTAAAGAAAACTTACTAAACTAGTAGTTTACTGAGACTATACGTCAAAGTGTACTAAAATGCTACTACAAGTATTTAATTAGTAAACTAGCAGTTTACCTATCAGTTGACTTTTAGTATAGTTGCAGTACAAGCTAAAAACATTGATGTAAACTAATTGTGTACTCAAATTTTAATGCTGTTATTCTTAAAGTATACTTAAAAGTATACTCTATATACTAGAAAGTGGGCCAATTTAGTCCCAGCGATTATAGAAATAGTATACTTACAAGTATACTACTAGTACACTGATATTTGTATACTTAAAAATATACTTGAATTTTACTTAAGTATACTTAAAATACATTAGAAGTATACACATTTTTGGTAAGGGTTTGCAGTACAAACATCACAGTCGGCTCTCAAATTCCCCTCTTCTCTTACAATCTGTTCTTCCTTATACATATAACACTTGATCAGCTTTTGGTAAGGAAAGCCTCGCACAAAACCCATTCCTTCGCTAAAAATAAGCACGATAAAAAGGGGATAATTTACTGCAGCATGATTGAATTTCTAATGAAGACATTTTCAGGTACTCAATATATACAGGCAATTAAAAATATAATAAGTAAGATCAAATATGTTCCATGAAGTTGAAAGACAAGAATCCCCGTGGTGTCATAAATTGTGTTTCTTTTGCTCAAATCATGGTAGTATTAGTTCACCTAATGTGCATTTTCTGCAGAAAAGGACTGGGAAATGCATTTACCAATGGCCACCATATTAAACAATGTCTTTGTTTCTTTCTTTGTGCATTTTCTGTGCTTATTTTGCAGGAAAATATACTTGTTACAGTGCAGTGCACTAATGGCTCACTCTAATGTTCCAAAATATTTAAATGTCAAGTTCCAATTCTGCAGAAAACATCTTGCAAATCCAGTTGGGGACAATAATGAATCCCCATAATGATTCAGAATGGAGCCAAGAGACCTGCTTTGACCCTTGACACTTACCCATCCTCCTCTGTCCCTGATCTCCGGGCAGATGACCCTCTCTATGTAGCTGCCCACGCACTCCTGAATCTGGGGCAGGATATCAGGCATGCCCCTCTCCTGACAGTGCAGTGCCAGCTGTCCAGAGAGAACAAACACGGACAGCACGGCGCTCCAGGCAAGATCTCTATGTCGTGTGGGTGCAAAGTGCTCATTCAGAATGGAAACGAGGGTCGAGCAGGCTGTTCGGTCCGTCACATCCTGGAAAACACGCGGCCAGCGGCGAAAGAAGATGGGGAAGCGAGTGAGCAGCTCATCTCCAGCGTGACGCAGGGCGGCCGTGGCACGGGATGGTGCTGGACCCACTGGGATGGCTGGTTTGGCCGTCACATAGTTGATATAGTCATATGCCATCAGGTAGGCCTCACGCACCAATGGATCAGGACTGTTGAGGCCTCGGCCAATCACAGCTTTATCTGACAGTCCCATGGCCTTAAATTACAACAATCAGCAGTGTCCAAACTTAGTCTCTCTTTAGTACCCACTCATTTTAGATGTTTAGGTCACATTCCATGCCATGGTTCATTCATAAATTGTCATTGGTAATCTGCACTCAGTGATTGCTGTTCCAGGTCTTTGGGGATAAAAAGAAAATTCAAATTTAGAGACTTCTGTTAATAAATGATGTCACTGCACCTCCTTTGTCCAAGACATTTATGATTGAATCCAAATTCAATCATAGTATCACATCCTGTCTGCTGAGATAAATTCATCTGACTGATCTGAAGATTCCACAATCTTATGATTCCATCTGCATATAAATATAAAGTGATGTTTGTAAAAATTATTTTTTATACCTTGAAAAGTACATTTAAAACCTTTTTGAAAATAATGAGATACGCACATGCATTGCAGAAAACCACATAAAACCAACACGAATAGAAAGAGCTTGGCACGTGGGCACTCTTATTTGTCATTGACCTCAGTGTTAAGCAGCATTCAAGGAAATTATTTCAGTTTACCTGGCAAAAAAGTTAATTATCAAATTATTCAAAAGCAGAAGTCTCTCATTTAAATGTCCAGATTATTGCATTAAAATAATCCAGTGAAAGGAAATATTAAATTCACACACCGCAGCAAAGGCCCGGGGACTCACCCTTCTTGTGCAGAAGTGAATCATGCCACAACCAAACAATCAGGATTCATTAACAGCTGACAGAAGTATAATGTACAACTGGAGATTCTCTAGACTGAGCCGATGTCTGTGAGATTGACTTGTGCATGTTGTTGTCCAGCTCAGACTATATTTAGTTCCCTTGTCTGTAACAGATACAGAAGCTGTTTGCATGCTCAGTCATTTGGGAAGTGACACCAGGACTCTGTCCTGCATGACTACAGCTATAAATACTCCACATGTAGAAGCGTTCAGGCAAGAGGTGGCTACAACCCACTGTGCCTTTCACTATCTGCTGTGTTTGTCTATAATTTGAAGTTCCAGAGTAATATCAGGCTACTTTGCATTATAATTTAGTTATATATTTGAGAGAGACGAAAATTGTTTCTACGGGTGAAAGTCTACCAATGTCCATGGTGGGTGACACTTGCTAGCCAATTTGCCAGTTATGATTAATACATTATTTCATAGAAATTTGTAGTTGTTGTTGTTTTAATTATGAACTGCAATAAATAATAAGCAATGAATAATTAGTGTTCTGAGTTCTGACGTCACTGTTTTTTTTTTTTTATTGTTAAAGGTTTTGCACACAATGATTGAATGTTTTTGCATTAAATAAAATATGGATGCAAGTGGCATTTTACTCAAACAAATATAGCACGAAGACCCTTTAAGATTGATAGGCTTCATAAATCCACTAAAATGACTAAATCAAGTTCACATGTGAAGCTTTCAAAACTATTTTATGAGGGTTTTTTCAAATGAATGTATTTTTAGGAAAGACGTTTCACCAGCTGAACAATCGCTATGTTGATTAAACAGCAGTGCATTCGTGTATATTTATCATTCACACAGGCTACTCGTTTTACATTTCTGTCAAATAATAAATATTAGGCTACGCTATCCTGACTAATGTGTATACTCGTATGCCTACCATCAAAACAATGGACAGTACACAAATCAGATTTTTTATTTTTTGTTTACCATTATGGTTAAACAACTTAAACATATTCGTACCTGAGGCAGTGCATGGTGTGATTTGATGTAAAAAAAACACAAAGCCATAAAGTAAACTCCTCTAGCCAGACATTTACCGAGCACTAGGGGGCATTGTTATACTGATAAACAGGCTTCCCTGCAAAAGCAGTCCGAGATCTTTATCTAATTGCATTCTCTTGACAGAAATAGCCTGACATCAGATGGCTAACATGTGTGCGAATGAGTCACTGAATGCATTAAACTGTGATAATTAATGAATAATATTCTGAATATGTACATCACCCACAGAGCGTTTCAGATATTTAGGAAACTATTTTCATGCAGGGTAGGTATAGGCTAAATTATTTTAATAAGACTAGACTTAATGATTCCAAGTGTACTGGTCTGTAGCTATAACATTCAGTATGAAACACAATGTTATATACTGCACTGTGTTTAAGGGATAACGACAACTTTATATGAGAATTGCAAAATATCTAGTTATTTATTAAACATTTCAAATGGATTGTTAATCCCAAATTGTTTAAATGTAATGCATTGCACTGTTCTGAAGGCTCCTTTCTGAACTAGCCTATATCTGTCTCTCTTAATTGTGTGTTTTAATTAAAATGATTACCCTCCGTATTTAACCTCGATTTGCAAAGGGGCTTAGATTTATTTGCATGCAGTTTCGGAAAATACCGTGGAGAGCGCGAGAGTGTGCGCGTGCACGACAACTCCATTAAAAGAAGTTATCAAGCGCGAGAGATTGAGAGCAGTCGTCAAATTCTTCACCGGTCAACTTTAAACGCCGCGAATAATCGGTGATTATTTTCTCATTTCATAGCCTCTGTGGTTTCTCGGTAATTTGAAAAGGTTTTTAATTTCCTGTCGACTCGAGTGCGGAGTGCTCAGATGTGTCCGCGTGTGCGCGCCAGGGATTGTGTTTTTGTTTTTACAGCGTGCTGTGCTCAGCTCTGGAGTCGTGTGTCATGTAGGATTTTAATACGGAGCTCATTTCCTGGAGCAGCTAAGATAGCGATCAAAGCCTTTGTTGCTCTCATTGCTAAGTGTGGGACAGTCTGGGAGGTGTGTGGGTTTGCTGCTCGTTTAAACCTTGCTCCCCATAGCTCTTGTGTCATCAGCTTTCTCTCATATTGGGCTCATATCGTTCATTGTTTTACCTCATGTTAGTACTCTCTCTGCTCTAAATCAGGACAATTCAGTTTTGGGACTGAATGACACAACCGTACTGGCATGTCCGTCCTTTATAAGATGGTCTGTGGCTCAGCGCATTGACTGCAGAACATATTTTCCTCTCATTACAGATTCTATAACTGATTTTATTATACATAGCAACACTGGAATGCTTAATATTTTCTATAACCAGAGTATGCCAATATTCTGAATCGGGCAATGGCATATATTAATAGTTGTCATGTAAACACCACAAGATCTGACTGAATGTAAACTTTGCATATAAATAAACTTGGAATTGCGTGATGTTTACTCAGAATTGTTTTTTAGAATTCTGAGTTTACATCTTGCAGTTTTTTTTTCTGCCATGGATGAAAACAAAATGTGATGCTATTTTTTTTCAGAATCTCACAATCTCGATCTCACAATTTTTGCAATTATATCTCTAATTTTCCTTCAGAATTCCAGGAAATGTCACAATTACAATTATATATAGTGTGTCCATTGGTTAGATTGTGTTTATAACTGTAAGTTAAACATAATACAACCTTTTATAAGTAATCAATGCAGAAATCCAGATGTAAGGAACTATCACTCCATCACTCTCCTGCGTTGAAAAGACATGAATGAGAATTAATGAGATTATTAAAATACAGTCACAAATGTCTAAAAATGCATTTTAACATCACAAGAGTGGACTTTCCATAAATTTTTCTTGCTATATTCCAATAGTTGTGGAGGCTATTAGAGCAAAATATGAACCATAATTGGGAACATAAGTCACTCAAAAAAGGTCCAAAATTGTACCTTTTTTGGTACAACAGCAAGTCATCGAAGTAATACCAGTAAAGGAACAACTTTGGACCTTATTGCACTAAAAGTTTCATAGTAATACCTTAAGGGTAAATAGTACCCTAATGCACCATTTATTGGTAAGGTTATTAAATATTACTGTATTGAAGATTAGGCTTTTCACATTTTACTTAGTTTTACCTGTACATTTAGTAAATATGACATCCTTGACACTCCTGTTTCATGTTGTCTGTAAAAATGAACACCAAAACGACATGTTCTTTGAGACAACTTTGACAAGCCTTTTTGTTTAGTTGCCATTTACTGTGATTTCTGAAATGGGTTAGAATACATCAATAATCTTTTTTGTGACACAGAGGGAGGGCAAGAGAGGAAGGTATAAAAGAACGAGCGAGTACACATCACCGGCTGAGTGTGTCTGATTTGATAGAGAGAAGAGTAGGGAGTCACTGCAAATTACAGGATGTTTTTATTGTATTGTGCCAAGTGCGCCTTCCAATTTCCCTCCTCCCCATACACCTATCACTTATTTGAAACCCCTGCCTCTCACAGTTCATCTTTCTCCCCTCCGAATTGCTCCCTTCCTAAAGTGGAGGATGGCATTGAACGAAAGAAAAGAGGGGAAATTTTCCCCTGTGTTGTTATTTTAAAATACAGATGAGACGGGAAGAGAAAGAGGGTAATTTAGCTGTTTGAGACTTGCTGCTAGGCTAATGGCCTCGCTAGGTCTCCAGCACTAAGCTCAGACAATAGCTAAGTCTTCCCACTAAAACATTAAAAGCAGGGTAAAGAGAATGAAAGAGAGGTTGGATGTTTAAAGGATGAGAAGCGACACGGGGAGGTAGGATACGGGCTAGGCACAGGTTTAAATGTACTGTTTCAGCCCAAACAACACAGTGAAACACACAAAGCACCTGACAGAAGAACAGCTCTAGCAATGGTAGGAGGGCAATATAGCTGGTCTTGGAGAAGCTGCTTTGAAACCCTTTGTAAAAATGAATGTGCACTCAACTACTTCAAACATACACCAGTGAGCCAAAACGTTATGCCCACCTGTCCAATATTCTGTTGGCAGAGGTGGGTAGAGTACAGAAATATTCTACTCAAGTAAATGTACCATTAGATTTATGGAATTTTACTAAAGTACAATTAAACGTACCAGTCTAAAAATCTACTCAAGGAAAAGTAAAAAGTAGCTCATTTAAAATGTACTCAGAGTAAAAAATACTTTTAACAGTGGGAGGGACGCGAAAATGGCATAGCTTAAGGGTGTCAAACTCAGTTCCTGGAGGGCCACAGCCCTGCACAGTCTAGATATATAACCCTAATTAAACACATCTGATCCAGCTAAACTAATCATTCAGGATTATTTGAAAACTACATGGTATTTGAACAGGGTTGGAACTAAACTCTGCAGGGTTGTGGCCTTCCAGGAACTGAGTTTGACACACCTGGGATAGGACTATAAATCTCAAACTTAGTTGTTTTTAATTAAAGTAATCGGTTAATTCGAATAATAAGACATTTGGGCTGTTACCAGGCAAATTAAATCAGTATCAACAAAATTCATCTTTGCAATGCAGAGAAAACACAGAAGCTTCATCTGAAGTGGCATAGATGTATTTACACACTGTTTAATGCAGGACATGAATGCATTTAGCCTGAAGTTACAAATGAAGAAATAACGAGTTGATAAATAAATAAGACATAAAATGTTGAATAATCGTTTGAAATTATATATATAAAAAAATACTTTAAATGTGACGCCAATAGGTGTCAGCAAGTCACTGTTAATAAGTGAGTCATTGCGATTGAATCGAATCATTTAAACGGATGATTAATTCAGGAACTAAACACCGTCATTGCTCAGAGACTCAAAACTGTACTGTATTGGCTGTGTTTGGTATTATTTTTGTTGTCGTAATGGAGCAAAAACAGGTAATATGGTGTCTAAAAGGCAAATCTCTTAATTAACTTCTTGTTTTTTGAACTGTTGTAAAAAAATCTATCTGTAATCATGCTGAGTTTTGGAGAAAAAAACGGCACTCTTTGTGTGATATGCGATTTACTATATAAAATGATACTGCCTTTCTCACGCAGAACAACCTCCTGGACAGTAACCAATCTGGCTTCAGAAGTGGACATCCCACCGAAACTGCCTTGCTCTCAGTTGAAGACCTAAGACTTGCAAGAACGGCTTTCATTACTCATCTTGCTGGATCTGTCTGCTGCTTTTGATACGGTCAACCACCAGATTCTCCTGTCAACCCTATTGAGAAAGGGCATCTCAGGAACCACACTCCAGTGGTTTGACTCTTACCTCTCAGATAGGTCCTTCAAAGTATCTTGGAGAGGTGAGGTATCCTAATCGCAACATCTAGCTACAGGGGTGCCACAGGGCTCAGTTCTTGGACCACTTCTCTTTTCTGTCTACATGGCTTCACTAGGTTCTGTCATTCATAAACATGGCTTTTCATATCACTGCTATGCTGATGACACTCAACTCTACCTCTCATTCCATCCTGATGATCTGACGATAGCTGCTCGCATCTCAGCATATCTAGCAGACATTTCTAGCTGGATGAAGGACCATCACCTTCAACTCAACCTAGCTAAGACAAAACTGCTTGTGGTTTCAGCAAATCCATCGTTTCATCACAATTTCACCTTCCAATTAGGCTCATCAACCATAACTCCTTCAAAAACAGCCAGAATCCTTGGAGTTGTGATTACTAAGACCACATTTCTAAAACTGCCTGGTCCTGTAGATTTGCATTTTATAATATTAAGAAGATCAGGATCATGCAACACAACTCCTTGTTCAGGCTCTTGTTCTGTCCAGCCTTGACTATTGCAATGCTCTCTTAGCAGGTCTTCCAGCCAGTTCTATCAAACCTCTACAATTAATCCAAAATACTGCTGCAAGATTAATCTTTAATGAGCCGAAAGAACGCACGTCACACCTCTGTTCATCAATTTGCACTGGCTACCAATAGCTGCTCGCATTAAATTAAAGGCAAAACCACCTCTGGCTCTGCAGCCCTTTACCTAAATTCATTACTTCAGACTTATATGCCCTCTAGAAGCTTGCGTTCTGCAAGTGAACGATGCGTTACTGTACCATCCCAAAGAGGCACGAAATCACTTTCACTGACTTTTTCATTAACTGTTCCCATCTGGTGGAATGACCTGCCTAACTCAATCAGAGCAGCTGAATCCTTACCCATCTTCAAGAAACGGCTAAAAACACATCTCTTCCATCTTTATTTGACCCTCTAACTCTAGCACTCTCTATTATAATTTTATTTAATCTAATCTGTTTTCTTTTTATTTAAAAAAACACACATTTGACCCTCTATCAATTGCATATTTACTCTCTAACTGCCAGCTTTTCTTGTAAAACTAAAACTAGGTTTCTTTTTTCTATATTCACGTTTTCTAAAAGAATATTAAATAAATAAAAAAAACAACCTTCCTACGTGTACTGTGTTAGGCTAACCAAGACATGTAATAGTACTTGCATGTTGTTGCTCTTTTGTTGGTTTTGATTGCTTCTATAATGTCCTCATTTGTAAGTCGCTTTGGATAAAAGCATCTGCTAAATGACTAAATAAACAAATAAATAAATGATATAAATATATAAATTTTCTGCCCCTATATCTTCAATTTTGGGATCATTCTAAATGCAGTTTACCATCACGTAGTAAAAGAATGCACTCTAAAGACTCGTGCACGCACTAGTCTAATCTACTAGACTTCACTGCACTCTGTAGGAGTTTTGTTTGGTTTTTGGCAAAATACTGATAGTGTCAAATCGCGCATCGTTAAAACAACAATTACGATATTATCGTAGATGATATATATCACACACCCTGCACCACTGTCTTTTTGGCTAATTTGTGCAAAACCTTTTGCTAAACTGTCAAAGCTTAATTTTAACCACCAATGCAACAATGCAAGTATTTACTGTAACGTACCTATACGTTTTTTTTTACTCAGTAATTAATGTGTTTTAAAATATAGTGAAGTAGGCTACAATACTTAAAACAAAATATACTTAAGTAAAAGTAAAATGACAGATTAAAAAATTACTTCAAAAAGTATAAGTGCACAAAAAAGCTACTCAATTACAGTAACGCGAGTAAATGTAATTCGTTACTTTCCACCTCTGGCTGTTGTTTCTCCTTGTGCTGCCAAAAAAGCACTGACCAGCTGAGTCCTGGACTGAAGGTTTCCTGTCATATCTGACACCAAGACATCAGCACTAGATCCTTCATGTCCTTAAATTGTGAGGTTGAGCCACAATGGATTGGACTGGTTGGTCCAGCACAGATGCTAAATCAGACTAACATCTAAAGAATATGGAGATCAGGACAACATAATGAACTCTTCATTATGTTTCTTTAAACCATTCCTGAACAGTGTGCAGAGTGGTGAAATATCCTACCAATGCTATCCTTCCATTACCATGAAGGGTGTACCTGGTCTGCAATGAGGTTTATGTAGGTGGCGTATGTTAGATTGATGTCCACATGGATGAACATTGTCCAGAGCTTCACAGTCCCTCAATCAGCTTGTCAACTTTCCACAGTGTGTCCCCTTTGCCACTACATCCAATAAAACATAATAAAACATGATGTATAAGAAAACAGGATTCGTTAGACCAGACAACCTTCTTCCACAGCCCCAAGATCAAGTTCCGTTGCTTTCGGCTGTGGACAGGGGTCATCATGGAGACTTTGATCACTGACCAGTCTGCACATACACAGGCCCATCATTAATATTGTCGCCACATAGACCTTCTACAATCGATGAGCCTTAGACATCCTACATGCAGTCACTAATTTGTGGTTTTTCTCTCCTTGGATCACTGTTGCTATGTTCTAACAAATGCTGACCAGTAGCACCTTACAAGTCTTCAGGTATGCTGCACCAATTTGGCCCTTGTCAAAGTCACTTCTCATGCATTTGTTGAGTTCAAGTTCACCAGAGTCCAAGTTCATTCATAACTGCAGTCTAAGTCTGAGTTCAAGCCAGCCTGAGTCAGTCCAAGTCCAAGTTCATTTGTAATTGCAGTCTGAGTCTGGGTTCAAGTAAGGGCTGCACAATTAATCAAATTTCTAATCACGATTCCGATTATTGATGCCATGGTTACATAATCGTTCAAAGTCGCTATTACAAAAATAAATAAACAATAAAAAAATGCCCACTTGCACTATTCTGTGTGCTTAAGAGGTGTTTGCAGCGCGGGGTTTAACAAACTCAAACACACTGGATAAAAGACATTTTGTCACTCTGTTGTGCATGATAGATATATTAAACGCCAAACGTGTCAAAAGCGGAACAAAATAGCAGCACTTGTTTGAACAGCGCGCCACACAGACCTTTTATCTGCGATCACACACTAAACAACGCAGTGAAATCCAGTAAGAAGCACTCGAGTTCAGCGCAGAGTACTCCAGTACAAATCACGTCTCTTTAAACCAGTTTAAAGCTAAATAAATAGGAGCTGTGTTTCCCGTCAGCATGCAGAAACAGCATGCAGAAACAACGATCCAGTTAGAAGACGTTTCAATCCACAAATCACCTATATTTACCATAGTTTTACTGTAGTAACACTAACGGTAACAATGGTACTGTGGCAGAAAATAAAGGATAATCATATTGAGTATTATTATATTATTAATATACTAAATATGTTAAAGGAGTAATGTAATATAATTACATTATTTTGTTAATGATTATATCAGTTGATGTGGATTTGGAATTGACAATGTCTTAAGGCTACTGATTTTCAATGCAAACACCATAGAAACCATGTAGTTAGGCTACTTTTTTACCATGGTATTGAGGTGCTATACCTTTGTATAAAAGATGAGGCTGTTACAGTTTTTACTATGGTACTGTCAAATGTGCATCTGCATCCCAACTCAAGCTCCTGCTACTCTGAACTCAAGCTCTTTTTCTAATGTGCATTTCTAAGAGACACAACTTGTAATATTACATGTTCAGTGCTACCAAATCAGCTGCAGTGGCACACTGCTCTCGAATGTAAGTCTGGAGCCCTGATAATATAAATTGTACTGTAAATTTGAAATTTTGTCTGTTTAATTATCATGGTATCTTGGAAGACTGTATGTAATCAATCATCTGAAAGTGAAAATGGTGTTTGTTGAAAGTGCATAATGTTAGCAAAAACAAAGTTAAGTTGCAAGGCTTTCAGACATAGTGTAAATTTTTGTCGGAAGACCATCACTATTCAGTGTAGATTTGCAAATGCAAAACTTCTGTAAAACTGGTTCCTTTCTTTTTCAGTCTGGTGTTGACAGTGAGTTGAAGGTGACTGCAGGAGAGCTAACAGGATTGTTGTGTGCGATTGCCCAGCGTCCCTCTTCTCTTCACCGTAGCAGCAGGATGGTAGTGGTCATCCAGACACTCTCTCAAGCCTCCATTACTCTCGCAGTGTGAAGCCAGGCCACTGAATGGAAGAAATTACACTGAATCTTCCAATCATTTAAAATGCCGATTTCACCTTATGGTCCGATCCCCTCCAAGCATGAAAAGACAGGGTCCATTCTTGATCGCCAACTATCTCTCTGTGCCATTCACTCACGTACACCAGCCCAAACAAAGGACACGCTTTTCACATTAAATGGTCCTCTGTCTTGCACCCTACTGCACGGAATTGATGCAAACTGGTGGCATCCCAATTATTGTCGGCTTGCAGGATAACACACTCAAGCTCTGCTGCCACACACACACACACACACACACACACAAAGAGCCCGCCGTGGTAGATTGCAGGTATTGATGCTGTACCTTTGTATCTGTGGGCCCAGCAGGACAGGCAGTTTGGGTAGTTAAGGGGTAATCGGGGGTCCTTAGGTGGGAAAAGCTTCTATTGATCTCCAAACCCTTTATTTTATTATGGCACCAGGTTTTTTCAGAACCCAGACACATTTCTAGAAGAATCATTAGCTTGCACAAGTTTCTTGCTACTTTATTACGTGGAATTGTTTAGGAATGTAAGACAAAGTTGCATGATTCACACTGACTAATACCACAAATTTGAAATTGTAAACACCCAATTAGATGGTACATTTTTTGAAAATTAAAAGTGGTGTTTGTTCATGAAACACAATACTAGGGTTTCTGGGTGCTTTCTTGGTCCAACGAGTCAAAAGAGCCCAACTTCAGGTCTCTAGTAAAAGCACATCTCACCTCAACAATTTGCACAATTTAAGGCATCATTCATATCTGTTGGATAAATTCTAACTAGAGGTCAGGGGTTTAGACATATAATAATTCTTATTGTAGACAATACACCAGAATTAGTACATGTTCAACTAATGATGAACCCCATTAGTGATTCTGAGTGCTTCTGTGAGAAGAGGTTATTTAATAATCAGCTCTTAAAGCTGTTAACTCTGACAAACACATGCCAGTGGGCTTCATGCTGGTTTATTTTTAATAGACAGCAGTACACAATAAGTGTGTGTTCTCAGTAGCCCACACATCACATGATCAACACATACAAACATTTCTAAGCATGTTTGGCATCACTTTGACACAGTATTTCACCCTCCCTTTATAAATTCTTTCCATGTATTGTTGTCAAAGTAATATAATGTCATTAAGTTATCTATTGTGAGCAAATCATGTATTTCCAAGGAGAGTCCTGCCCCAGTAGTGAGCAAATACCAAGCTGAATGAGATGAATGGGAATGGTAACGGATTTCAGGTATTGTGTGCTTAGGCCAAAACAACTCTCAACCTGTTTCACATGTGGAACAGAAGCTGCACTAACTGTCTGTTGTTAACACGATGGAGTGATAAGAACTAGAGAGGTAAACAGGAAACTCACACTGGTTGTCAGATGGTGATAAGATGACAGCAAACTGAATATCACTGTCATACAGACAGCAATGATGACCCATTAAGATTTCCACTGGAAAATCTGTCATAAAATCCTAAAAGACAACAATTGAATACATTTAATAATTACAGTAATCCCAATAAGCAATCTCTGTTCTGTAAGCTTTTGACTATTTTAATGGTTTACAGAAACTTGGTGCAATATTATACAGCTTCAAATGTGACTCAGGCTTTAAACCCAGCAAGATTAGTTTGAGGTACATTTTTTTATTTATTTTGTGTTATTTGTTTCTTTTTCGTCACTATCTCTAAGCACAGTGGGGTTATTTGTGTAATTGTAGGTTGTGGTAGTAAAGGCTGAAATAAATTAAACATGGTTTGAAGACCACAATATAGTGCAATAAATACCAGCTGCTGTCTGATGCTTTAAAGTCCTATAGCACTATGACATTTATTGTCAATTTGTATTTAATGTTTGGAACAACAAAAAAGTTATAGAAATATATTATTTATTGTTGTAAAAATGCAAAAGGAATACACAATTTCAAACTTTATATGAAACATATTTTTTACAAGACATGTTTTACTCAAAAACTGAGAGAAATTGAAAGCAATAAGTATTGCGTGGCTGTGTTCCAAATTTGAGGATGATAAAATGGGATTTCAGTAAGATTTTGTTTGCAGTTCCAAACATTTCTAGTAGTTTAAATTGGTTTCCCATTTGTTTCCAATGCACTGGAACGTTATTGAGCACACTAATTCAATCCCATAATGCACTGCAATAACAAGTATACAACTGATGTACACTCAGAGGCTAGATAATACCCACAATGCACTGCAAGGGTCATGCCGAATGATTTTCCACGTCTCACAAGAGCAGCCAAGTCATCAATCCACCCATTGTCCAATGTGGATACAGCATTATCATCATACAGATTTACATTTTTTCAATTAATTATTAAATAGTTTAAAGGGGTCATATGATGCAATTTCAAGTTTTGCTTTGTCTTTGGAGTGTTACAAACTGTTTGTGCATATATAAGATCTGTAAAGTTGCAAAGACTAAAGTCTCAAACCCAAAGTGATATTCTTTATAATAGTTAAGACTCGTTCACACCTTCTTAAAATGCCTCATTTAAACATGCCCCCACATGTCTACATCACTGTGTTGGAAGATTTGCACAACACCACCCAAATGTTTACGCAAAGAAAGAAGGTGTAACTTTTATACTCACTGTGGAGAAGCGGTGTGTCTCCAAATATGATAAGGGGTGTAAAATTTTCATCTCAAGCTTGAGGTATTTGGCCAATCACAACGCACTGAATAGCTGGCCAATCAGACCTCGCTTTTCAGAATGATGAGCTTTGTAAAAATCAACGAATTTCAGAAAGGCGGGGCAATGAGGAGCAACAATAATGTACCGCATGTGGAAAATAATGTTTTTTTAACCTTAAACTACATAAACATTGCATTACACCATATACACAAAATAATGTTATTTTTTGCATCGTCATATGACCCCTTTAATAACGGTTTATACGCTAGTTCAAAATAAACCTTTCCATTACTATTATAGCTGCCAGTTTTCTAATGATTATTAAAAAGCAAGCACTATGTAAAAAGCACTCTCAGTGTCTGAATTGGACTATATTAGTGGACTAATTTAGGGAATAGTGAATGAGGGTTTAGGGGCGATTCGGAACACAGCCTTTGTAACAGAAACTAAACACAAAACATAGAACACAGGAACGATAGAATGAAATTAAAATCAAAATGAGTGCTTGAACAGAAACCATAAACTAGATGTGACAATATCTTTTAAAATATAGTGAGCCTAAAGTCAACTTGAAGTTTGCAAGGTGTTTTTCAGAGTGAAACTTGAAATTAACTGGGTGGTGAAGTCAAACCAAATGTGACTTTGCTAAAACAATGACAAAACAACTATTTGGCTTTTAGTTCATCCAATGCAATAGCTCATTTAGTTAAATTCGATTAACTTTATTAAAGACAATTATTATTTTTTTCGAAATTACATTTTTTAATTCTGAAGGTAAAGATTTTCATTTCATATAGATTAATACCATGCTGATTTGGTAGGAAGAGCTATGTATGGATATAGACACTTGAAAGAATGAAAGACCATGACAACTGCAGACTCACTGCAACTACAAATCAAAGCAGATGGACTCATTTACAGCTAATTAGCTGCTGCACTTTAAGAATGGGCTCACCAACACAATTAAAGCCATTACCAAAATCCTCCCCATAGCTTCAAGAAAGCATCCCCACCCCCAGAGCCCAGATGGAAGACTGGAAAAGTGGCGCTCACAATAGGGCAACAATGGAGGAGAGGCCCACAGTCTCGGCTAGAGGACTGGAGCACAAAAACACAACAGACAAGAGAACAAGACACGCAACACAACCTGATCTCAGGGTCTGATTCACACAACACCAAAGTGTTTCACACAATGGAGTTCAAGATATTTTATTGGCCTATCCTGGTTCTTATAAGTCGTGTAGGAATGTGAGATCCTCCCTGTTTATGGGAGCTTACATAATTCTCTTAATTCAGTTTGATCTCTAAACATCAGTGTTTACACTATGAGGAATGTAAACCTCTGCGTTTTGGGATTGGGTGTATGGTATATTACTTGTGTGGACTAGTTTGTTTGTTACAGCTTAAATAAACCAAAATAATGTTCCAGAGTTTGGAGAATAAGGCCGTGCTGCTAAGATAGGAAGCACAATTGTGTAGTGTAGCTAGTTAGGGAGGGTGGCCAGCCTCACAGAGAGAATGGAAACCATGCTGGAATGTTGCAGGAAATTTGGGATTATGTGTGAATTCAGCTTTAGAAACACAAACTGGGTGGTATTGTGTGTGTGTGTGTGTGCCAGTCTAACATCTGCCATAGATTCAATTGGTATGAATATTCTCTCTCTCTCTCCCTAATTTTCAGATTCAGAAACACTCACACATGCACATAAACATGCAATTTACTTTTCAAGTATTAGAAACACTAAAACACGTCAGTTCACACATCTAATTGGTGGTTGTTCATATAAGGCAAGCATCAATCCCTTTTATCAATGTCAGTGTATTCCAATCAAAAGTATGGGGCTGAGGAGATTTTATTATAAAACACTATTTCTGTAGAATGGGAGATTATGAGTAATTAAGTCTGAACTAATGAATTCATAATTATGAAATAATGATTAAAGTTGATAACCACTGGAAACCCTTTTCATCCTTGTAGTTGTTATAATAATAAAATAGACATCCAAAGCTCGCTAGAGTATGAACCAACATTATATAACTGCTTTCTGAACATAATTTTTAATGAATGATTTCAAGTGTTGTGTTGTACAAAACTGGACGACACTGCTCAGATATATGTACATGCAGATCCATATTCAACAGTTTCTGACACATCAATGCATCCGCCATCATGTCGCCACAACATAGTGCAGCCTCTGGGTTTAAAAACCACCTATATTTAAATTCCCGAAGAAATGGGGAAGCTTTTGAACAGTGAGAATGTGTTGGTTTGTGTTTTTAAATGAATGATCTCAATATTATAATTTCTTAGCAAATGCTTAATGTCACGCTAGCAAACAGCTTCATCTTGTTTTATTATTATATTCTTTAGCAAAATAATCTGATAAAATAGATATTACAGTAGATATCCATACGTACATACTGTATAACTACAGTTGCCGCCCATAGCATACATTTTTGCAATGAGGACATCTATACATATACTGTATATACTGGTGCATCTAAAAAAAATTGAATATCAGGAAAAAGTTCATAATTTTTTAAAACTTATTTCAAAAAGTGAAACTTTCATATATTCTAGATTCATTACATGTAAAGTAAAACATTTCTAAAGTTATTTTGTTTTAACTTTGATGATTAGAATTAACAGCTCAGGAAAATAAAAAATCCAGTATCTCAAAATATTAGAATATTTCATAAGATCAATCAAAAAAAAGGATTTGCACAACAGAAAAGTTAAAGTTTTCTAAAGCATGTTAATTTATGCACTCAATACTTGGTCGGGGGTCCTTTAGCACAAACTCCAGCATCAGTGAGGAGTGGCATGAAGCGATCAGCCTGTGGCACTGCTGAAGGCACTATTGAGTCTTCAGCTCGTCTGGATTGTTGGATCGACTGTTTCTCATCTTTCTCTTGAAAATATCCCATAAATTCCATATGGGGTCCAATCAAGCACAGTTATGTCATGGTCAGCAAAACACTTGGAAACCATTCCAGACCTTGATTTCCAAATGAAATTAAAAAATTACTTTCATCTGAAAAGAGGACTTTGGACCACTGAGCAACAGTCCAGTTCTTTTTCTCCTTAGCCCAGGTAAGATGCTTCTGACAATGTTTCTGTTTCAGAAGTGACTTGGTAGCCCTTTTCCTGAAGATGTCTGAGCGTGGTGACTCTTGATGCACTGACAGCTTCAGTCCAGTCCTTGTGAAGCTCTTCCAAGTGTTTGAATCGGCTTTATTTGACAGTATTCTCAAGCTTGCGGTCATCCCTGTTGCTTGTGCAACTTTCAAAAATGAAAATTAAATGAAAGTTTCACTTTTTGAAATGTTACAAAAAATAATGAACTTTTTCACAATATTCAATTGTTTTTAGATGCACTGTATATACACACTCCGGCCACTTTATTAGGTACACCTGTTCAATTATTTGGTAACACAAATTGCTAATCAGCCAATCACATGGAAGCAACTCGATGCATTCAGGCATCTAGGCGTGGTGAAGACAACTTGCTAAAGTTCAAACCGACCATCAGAATGGGGAAGAAACGGGATTTAAGTGACTTTGAACGTGGAATGGTTGTTTGTGCCAGACGGGCTGGTCTGAGTATTTCACAAACTCCTGATCTACTGGGATTTTCAAACACAACCATCCCTAGGGTTTACAGAGAATGGTCCGAAAAAGAGAAAATATCCAGAGAGCGGCAGTTATGTGGACGAAAATGGCTTGTTGATGTCAGAGGTCAGAGGAGAATGGGCAGACTGGTTAGTCTGATGAGTCTCAATTAATGCTGCAACATTCAGATGGTAGGGTCAGAATTTGGCGTAAAGGACATGAAAGCATGGATCCATCCTAACTTGACTCAACGGTTCAAGCTGCTGGTGGTGGTGTAATGGTTTGGGGGAGATTTTCTTGGCACACTTTGGGCCCCTTAGTACCAATTGATCATCGTTTAAACGCCACAGCCTACCTGAATAGTGTTGCTGATCATGTCCATCCCTTTATGACAACAGTGTACCATCTTCTGATGGCTACTTCCAGCAGGATAATGCTTCATGTCACAAAGCTCAAATCATCTCTGACTGGTTTCTTGAACAATGAGTTCACTTTACTCAAATGGACCAAAATCTCTGAGGAATGTTTCCATTACCTTGTTGAATCTATGCCACGAAGAATTAAGGCACTTCTGAAGACAAAAGGGGGTCCAACCTGGTACTAGCCAGGTGTACCTAATAAAGTGGCCAGTGAGTTTTTATATACCTGTGTGTGCATGCGTGCGTGCATGTGTGTGGAAGGACATTTCAATTTCAATTCAAATGACAGAATTTTGCCCACAAAATTTCGCTAAGCAACAATAAATGTGACCACACTATCTTTAATGCTCCTTTACTTGCAACATTGAAAATGGTAGCTTCAGTCTGGAGTAACCTATGCAAGGACTGAATCTTGATATAGACTGATTCGGTTTAATTTTCTTCACCCAGGACTGCATAAGTTTAAATAAAGTCTCACCTCTTCAGATGTGGTACAGACAAGAAACCTTTTTACACTCCAAATGATCCTGTTCTTTAGTTTATGTGTTCTGGAAAAACAAATTAAAATTGCTGTATTATATCTGATATACATGGAATCTCCTATCCAACAGACACAGAGATATGTTTGATGGGTAACTTTACCAACTCCAACCTCAAGCAAAGCCATCAGAATAAAGCTTATAGAAATTGAATTACTGATTGCCAAGAAGTGTATTGCGATGAAGTGGAAATCTGATATGGTTATTCCAATACGTTTGTAATTATCTTAGGTTAATAATTGTATACCTTTAGAAATGCTAACATACTGGTTAAGAAATCAAAATAAAACATTTAGTTTGAAAAGAGTTTGGCTACCTTTCTTGTTTATATGGAAAATACACCAACAGACCAGATGTACATTTCCCCTGACTGAGACATGACAATATATAGAACTGGCAAGGAATTTAAATTTTTTGGTATTGTATTTATGTATCACCCTGAGTTGTATGGATGAATTTTATTTGTATTTTTGTATTTTTTTTCTTCTTGAATTAATTATGTTTTTTTCATTTCTGTCTTGTTTTGTTTTGTCCTGTATTGTGTGATGTATAAGTTAACAGCAAAACGTTTAATATAAAAAAAGCCAGATTCTTGATTTAATGTAAAAGTTCAGTGCAACTCCTACTAAAGGGCGGATCGGTTTATAACGTAATTGAACAGAACCACAATTTACTAATGAAGAAATTTGTTTTATATACTGTTTAAATCAGGTTTCATGGTAAATATAATTTATCACAGAGAAGTTCAGCCTCTCTCGGTAATGATCGGTGCTGTTTCTGTTTGGTGACTGTAGATTACAGTCGTGTTAGTTTTGTTTGTTGTTTCATCACCTTGCCAACTTCTCATCTCCTGCATCACTCATAGCATCACTCAATGCAAAGTGTAGCACGTGTTATTGCGATGGCGGCACCGATAGCATTGTTTCAGTTCTCTTTTTTTATCCCCAACAGATTGTCCTGGCCTCAAATGGACTGATATTGAAGTGATGCTCAGACTCGTTGCTATGCAAACAGTGAGATATGTTTCAGTTCACAGACAACACAGACTTCTTCAGCATTTTTTGTATTAGACTAAGCTCAGTGTAGGAATGTAACTGTGGCCTCTTTGTCCTGTTTTTCTCTCCTCTAATCAGTCTTTCTATCACTCCTCCAGCCTCTGCTTGACTCCTTTTGTGATGGTCCACTTCATCTTGGTTATAAACAAAAGCCCCAACTTGCCGTCATCTACACCAATTTTTTATTCGTTCACCATTTTTCCCTCTCTCACCTCCTTGTCCTCTGCACTTTCATCTGTTCACTCCTGTTTTAGAGAGATCACTTTGAATTAGCTGAATGCTATTAGACATTTAACAAAGAAGATAGTTTTTTGAAGAAATAGATTACCAAAAAATATTAATTAAGTCTTTAATTATGCCATTTTGTTCTGTGAAAAACAGAATTTGTTTCATCATGTGAGTCAGTTCAACCACAGACATTATGCATTAAAAAGGTTAAATGAAAAGAAAAAAAAACACATACAGCTTGTGTTCTTATGTCATACGATAGCTTTGTGTGGGGAGTAGACAACATTTTAGGTCATTAATCACTGATAATCTTGAGTTACTATCTCAAAAACTCCAGTCCAGATCACTGAGGTGAGAAATTAAACTTTGATTCATGAAGGAAAAAGCCAGAATCAGATTATTATAGCTGGATCAAGATGACAAAGAAAAAGAAAGGAATACAATCAGGTTCTGAGAATATGTCCTGACGGTCAACTACACTGACCAAAATTAAAAACGCAACACTTTTGTTTTTACCATCTCAGGGAAGCTTATCTACATGCTCGTCGTCCTCATCGGGTTCTTGACCTGACTGCAGTTCGTCGTCGTAACCGACTTGAGTGGGCAAATGCTTACATTCGATGGCGTCTGGCACTTTGGAGAGGTGTTCTCTTCATGGATAAATCTCGGTTTTCACTGTACAGGGCAGATGGTAGACAGCGTGTATGGCGTCGTGTGGGTGAGCGGTTCGCTGATGTCAACGTTGTGGATCAAGTGGCCCATGGTGGTTATGGTATGGGCAGGTGTATGTTATGGACAATGAACACAGGTGCATTTTATTGATGCAATTTTGAATGCACAGAGATACCGTGACAAGATCCTGAGGCCCATTGTTGTGCCATTCATCCTTGACCATCACCTCATGTTGCAGCATGATAATGCACGGCCCCATGTTGCAAGGATCTGTACACAATTCCTGGAAGCTGAAAACCAGTTCTTGCATGGCCAGCATACTCACCGGACATGTCACCCATTGAGCATATTTGGGATGCTCTGGATCGGCGTATACGACAGCGTGTTTCAGTTCTTGCCAATATCCAGCAACTTCGCACAGCCATTGAAGAGGAGTGGACCAACATTCCACAGACCACAATCAACAACCTGATCAACTCTATGCGAAGGAGATGTGTTGCACTGCGTGAGGGAAATGGTGTTCACACCAGATACTGACTGGTTTTTGGACACCCCCCCAATACAGTAAAACTGCACATTTTAGAGTGGTCTTTTATTGTGGCCAGCCTAAGGCACACCTGTGCAATAATCATGCTGTTTAATCAGCATCTTGATATGACACACCTGTGAGGTGGATGGATTATCTTGACAAAGAAGTGCTCACTAACACAGATTTAGACAGATTTGTGAACAATATTTGAGAGAAATAGGCCTTTTGTGTACATAGAAAAAGTCTTAGATCTTTGAGTTCAGCTCATAAAAAATGGGGGCAAAAACAAAAGTGTTGCGTTTATAATTTTGGTCAGTATAGTTGCACAACAACCCACTAATCAATTAGTCGAGTCAATTGGTTTAATATATTTTTTTTTGTCAGTTATTTTTTATAACTGACTTTTTGGCCATTGGCCATTGACCATTGGCACTCCTAGTTGAGATTGTAGATAGAGTGTCAATGGTCCATTTGAGAGATAGGTGGCAGTAATGCACTTATAAGTCTGCGATGAGTCTGGGGGAAAAGCAGTGCAAAATCTCTATTTGTGTTTGATGCACAATGGAAAGTAATACGGGTTTGAAATGACATGAGGTGAATAAATTATGATACAATTATTACTTTTAGATGAACAATCTCTTTTAAGTGGGCATTTGTGGTACTGCGTTCATTACCTCAGGGCAATGTCTATAATCAATTCCTGCTGGTTTGATAGCAATGAGGATAAGCAGGGAAGTAGCGGGTGGTTCTTCTATAAACAGACACTTAAGAGGAACTGAGGCTGTGAATAATTACTGAGCTGAAATGAAATATGACTGATTATTATCATCATTAGATCATCATCACCGTCATCTCTTATTGTAATAGTTGACACCATCATTGTTTTCCTCACCATCTTCACTTAATGCACTGTTACTTAAACTGCTCATCTGGTGTGAGCGTTTCAATCCGCTGCCTGTTTATAAAAGCAAGCAGCACTTTTTTATAGTGTTGAAAAATGCACTTTAAGCAGGTAGTTGTGTTTTGAAACAGGAACGTGTAGACCAGTTTGACAATAAAACTGGTTGTGGAACTAGTCGAGTACACAATAACTAGCTAGAAACCAGCTGCAATGTTTCAGATCATAATAGCATGAGCAGAAGCTGAAACAGACTCAGGATGGGGGAGACTGGGGTTAGTTGTCACAGGGCTGTATCTCAGAAATTACAAGGTCAGAAGTTGAATTACACAAATGTTTTCAGGGTTTATATTGGTTTAAAACACCTTGTTTACCTTGTCTCAAATGTATCATTGATTCAGGTTCTTTATTTGATCAAACATACTGTAAAATTAGTAGGCCTATTATTTTGAAATATTATTGAAATTTAAAATAACTGTTTTCTATTGTAATATTTTGTGAAGGGAAATTATTGCTGTGATCAAAGCTGAATCAAAGCATCATAACTCCAGTCTTCAGAGTCACATGATCCATCAGAAATCATTTTAATATGCTGATTTGCTGCTTAAGAAACATTTCTTATTATTGTCGATGTTAAAAACACTTGTGCTGCTTCATATGTTGCTGAAAGCTGTGATAGTTTTGATCAGGAATCTTTGATGAATATAAAATTCAGAGGAACAGCATTTATTTATTTGTAACAATGTAAAAGTCTTTTAGTCAGTGTTGATCCATTTAATGCATCCTTACTGAATAAACCCCTCAAACTTTTTTAATGTATATGAAAGTGTATGTAAAAGTAAACAGTCCCTATTAAAATATTTATTGGAGTAAAAATTGTAGTGTGACAACTTGCCCCAGTATCCTATACAATATTTAAAGACTTGAGTTCTAAAGGGATGTCTGATCTTAAACTAACTAAAAGTGAGAAAGAAACAGAGAGAGAGAGAGAGAGAGAGAGAGAGAGAGAGAGAGAGAGAGAGAGAGAGAGAGAACGATATTACCAGTCCCCCTTAGTATCTGCCCAGTCATCAGTTTGTCTGCTGCACGGTGTCTACAGTCTGGCTCCAAAAGTCTTATCAGAATTCCTCTGAGACTTATTCAATAACCTCATACACACACACACACACACACACATGCACGCACGCAAGCACGCACGCACACACACACACGCACGCACGCATACACACACACACACACACAAACACGTGCACACAAGCACACAAGCACAGATGCATGAACACTGCACTGATTTCGTCTGTTGCAATGCATTTGACAGATTTGTTAAATTCAGATATATCAGTGTATCTGATGAACTTAGAACTACTAACCAGTGTACATCAGATGTTAGGCCCGAAAATAAAATTATATGCAAGTGCGCAAATTCATATACAAATGCTTGACCAGTCCACTACTGTGTGTTACTGTGGCAGTAAAAAAAGTAAGAAACTTCAGTACTCACCAGGAGGTTTAAATGTCAGTGCTTACTGAATGTGTAATTAGATAGTTTGCTAAACATTTGTTCAGTTAAAATACAGTAACTTTGACAATTTTAATGTTTACTCCACCATGACAGTTGCTGACTGAAAATAGAAAACTTTTTGTAGAAAACAAGGAAGTTTATTATGTATGGAGAAAGCTATATGTTTGCATCCCAGTCATGGCAAATGCTCAGCTAGTGCAAGAACCAGTGAGTGTGCAGTCTGAAATCTGCCATACTTGATCATGGGCATTGGACGTTTTTAAGCCAATCCCCTGATTCAAAATGCCATGTAATTATTCACTCTAGACCCACAGGAAAATGACAATGTGAAATGGCTGAACTGGCTAATCGAAAAGCTTAAAAAAATATAACATTTACTATAAAGAAAAGGAATAATTTTTAAGAGTGTCGTTCTTGAAGGAGATGGATGCTTATTCCGAGAGTGCAAAGGAAATTGTGTTGAATTGACCTTTCGCAGGGAGTTTGATTGACAGTTGATCTGACCAATTATGACGCAGAATCTGCTATTTTTGTCCAACAAACAAACCAGACAGGAGAGTAGATTAACATCAGTGAACTTGAATAATTGTGTGTATTGACATATTTCAGCTGCTGAAACAAGATATTTTGTGCATTAAGAGATGATCATCTGTCACGACACATTAAAGAGTCAGAAAATGGTAATGATTGTTTGAGTTTTTTTTTTAAATGACAACATTTGAAAGTTGAGACCTTGTTTCATACCAGAAGTAACCTGGTCTGTCTTGTTTATCCTGTCTGTCGGCATGTTGTTCGTTTTCTCTTTGCTCCACAATGTATTTTTCACTGCGTGAGAACATGTGTGGAGTGAGAGTGGCATGTCGGACATAGCAACAGTAACTAAGGGGGGTGAGTTTTTGCAATGGCCTGCACATGGTAAAGAAAGGGTCCAAAAGATATTTTGAGTTGCAAGTTGAAAACGTTTTTTTAAAACAGTCTCAGTGGAATGTTCAACTTTGGGTAAAACGCAGCACTGATGCAGTCCCTTTTTACCCAGCCATCCAATCATAGTGGAGGAGGGGCGGTACTAATACCTCACCGACCGCACACCCTGCTTGTACTTTGACTGAAAGCAATGGATAAGTTATCATTGCTTGTCTCTGAATATTCATGTCTTTAACAATTGGAATTACAGACTACTACAATATTGTTATTAAAAATAATGTTTGGTGAAACATTTTATTTGCGATGCATCTGCCATATTATTCCAGAATATATTCCTTATCATTGGAACCTAAGCATCTCAACTGAAAGCGCTGCACCACAGAAGCGCTCTCACAGCTAGGTGTTTTCAGCAGAGTGCCTGGTGTTTTCAGCTGGTTAAAAAACACTTTAGTGGACACACAGTCATATGATTAAAGGAATAGTTCATCCAAACATTTCCTCACACTCAGGCATCCAAGATGTAGATGAATTTGTTTCTTAATGGGAACAGATTCAGAGGAATATAAAATTACGTCAGTGCAGTGAATGGGTGCCGTCAGAATGAGAGTCCAAACAGCTGATAAAAAACGGATAGAAAACTATGGGGTGGGGGAAATATTTTGAGTTTAATGCTTTCCTAAAAGTTTTGCGTTCTGCCAAGAAATGCTGCATTCTCTTGCAAAATCTTTACATTTCCCAGAAAAAAACTTTGCATTCGCTTGTAAAGAACTCCAAACTTGTGGGTTCCACTGAGAAACGTATACCGCTTACTCACAAGAGTTTTATGTTTCACTGAGAAATTTACATTTCCTTAAAAAGAACAGAAACATTTTTTGTGTTCCTTTTCAAAATTTTCATTTCACAAAACGTGTGAGAAAAAGCAAAGCATTGAAAGTATTATTTTTTACTCACATCTGTTTTTTTATCCTTTTATTTATATCTATTATTTTTCCTGTATGGGCCCTCACAGACTGCAGTGAGTATGTTTCAGATCTTCAACAGCACTTTACTAAAACAATCGACACAGGCTGCACGTGCATGTTCACAAGCATAATCGCTGATGTTAGCAGCATAGCGAAAGCTTAAAACCAAAAAGATCAAGAACAGAGATACTGACATGACTGTTTATCAAGTGCACACACACACACACACACTGAATGAATAAACAAACCACACTTTGACTGTTTAGAAAGATGAAGAGCAGGTGAGCCCAATGCACTTAGGATGGAGATTCTCCTGACCTTGCTTGATCACTTCTTGTTTCTTCCATAAACACACACACACACACACACACACACACACACACGCACACACACACACACACACACACACACATGTTGGTTTTTATGGTTTACGGGGACTTTCCATAGGCGTAATGGTTTTTATACTGTACAAGCTGTACGTGTTATTGCCCTACACCTAAACTTAGCCCTCACAGGAGACAGTGCATTTCTATTTTCCCTCAAAAAAAACCTCACTCTGTATGATTTATAAGCGTTTTAAATTATGGGGGCACTGAAAATGTCCTCATAAATCACCTTCTCCTTGTAATACCTATGTCATACCCATGTCATTATACAAATTTGTGTCCTCATAAACCACATAAACATGCCCACACACACACACACACACACACACACACACTGCCCCTATTGTCTGTGTGAGCAGGTGTGTGAAGGATGATAACAAGAGAGATGAGCTGTGGTTAAGTGAGGTGGGGCTCCTTCAGAGGAGCTGTACTGGCATTTACATACACACATTTCACACACACACACACACACACACACACACACACACACACACACACACACACACACACACACACACACACACACACAGTTCTCAGGACTCACTCCAGCCCTGCCATTTCCAGGTTAGCCGTAGCGAGTGTAAGGCTTTAGCTCAGGCTTATCTCATCTGAGTCTGTCCGCTTTCTCGCTGTCTCTCGGTTCATGGGCCGCAGGACCCCTTGCCTCTTGGCTTTTTACTCCTGTCTGTTTCAGATACACCCCGTCTGTGCCAGACACACCTGTGAACACCTCAGCAAGAGCCGTGACAGAGTTCAGAGGCCACAGGAAGACCTCGCTCCTCTTTTCACCTTTTTGTGAAAGATATCACTCTCTCAAATGCCAAACCAACTGACATTTACCAGTCAGATATTGATTCACATTGAGAGCAGAGCATCTAACACAACTTACCAAAGTGAGCAATACAAAAGCACGAAAGCTCTTAAAGGGACAGTTCACCCAGAAAATGGAGAGGCTGTCAACATTTACTCACCCTGTCCTTCTAAACCTCTTTGTTTCTTTTTCTTTTTTGTTCGTTTTTCTTGTTTATTTTCTATTGTTTCTTTATTTTATTTTCATCTGTTTTTTCCCCTTTCTTTCTTTCCTTCTTTCTTTCTTTCTTTTTTCCTTTCTCTGTTCTTCTATTCTTCTTTCTTTCCCTTCTTTTAGCCTTTGTTTTCTTGCATATGTATTATTTTCTTCCTTCCTTCCTTCCTTCCTTCCTTCGAAAACAGAAGATATTTTTAAGAATGTTCACACTGCCTTTTTTCCATTTTGAAAACATTGAAATCATCCTAAACTGCCTATGACTGGGGCAGTCGTGGTCTAATGGATAGAGAGTCAGTCTTGTAACTTGAAGGTCGTGGGTTCGAGTCTCAGGTTCAGCACAAATTGTCAGTGGGGGGAGTGAATAACCAGTGCTCTCTCCACCTTCAATACCACGACTGAGGTGAGACCCTTGAGCAAGGCACCGAACCCCCAACTGCTCCCCAGGCGCCACAGCATTGGCTGTCCACCGCTCAAAATTCATGTAAACTTTTTTGTTCACATTCATTGTTTGGAAAAGAGCAGCATGGTCATCTGCCATAATATCTCCGTATGTGTTTCACGTATGAAGGAATATCATACATGGGTTGACTTTTCTCAAGAACTACAACTGGATTAACCACAGAACTCTGAGAGCACAGACAAAGAGTGAGAGAAAAAAAAAGACACTAAAAGAAATGTCTTCTAATTGTGATCTAAATCCTGGGGATATTCAGTGTCTTGAAACATTAATTGTGTGCCTCACTGCTGATGTCAGTCTGCATGAGTTTGTGTGAAGGTGTTTCTATCTGCATCTGTTCCTCTTCACAGGGTGCTAATGAACAGTCAAAACCACCTGGGCTGTGGGGGGATATAGATAGACGGAGAGAGAGCAAATGAAAGCGAAAAAGTGCAATGCATGCAAGAGGATAGAAATTAGAGTCCTTTACTATCAAAGTATCTACTTTCACATGCCCCAGATACATGATGACCTCACTAATATCTGACCAAAAGGATCTGTCATGAACCAAGACAAAAAATGACTGCAGTGCAGTTGGTCATTAACATGTGAACACAAAAGATATGCCTTCCTAAATAAAACAGAATTACAGAATCAATTAAATTTCATTAAAGTGAATACGTTGAATAGCACGTAAATCAATACAGCTTCAAACTCAAATTGTTACTGTGATAAAGTTGTAATGGAAGTGTAAAGCCAAATGGAAGACTTTTGGACTCTACATAAAAAATATATAAAAATAAATAACAATACTAATAATACTAATACTAATAAATAAAAAGTATGTATCTATTATTGTTATAATGCAAATTATTTATGCAAATAAAAACAATGTTCCTCAATGTCAAATTGCAAAGGCTTTGCAAATCTCACCATCTACAGTGCATAACATCATCAAAAGTTTTAGAGAAACTGGAGAAATCTCTGTGCGTAACAGACAAAGCAGAAGACCTTTGCTGAATGCCCGTGGTCTTCGGGCCCTCAGACAACACTGGATCGTTCATCGGCATAACATTACTAAATGGGCTCAGGAATACTTCCAGAAACCACTGTCAGTAAACACAATCCGCCGTGCCTTCTGCTGATGCCAACTAAAGCTCAATCATGCAAAAAGGAAGCCATATGTGAACATGGTCCAGAAGCACCTTCGTGTCCTGTGGGCCAAGTAGGCATGGGCCGGTATGAGATTTTCACGGTATGATAACCTTAGATAAAAATGCCACGGTTTCACGGTATCACGGCATTGCCATTATAGATCTAAAATATGTTATTTTTAAATGACTGGGTAGAAAACAACTACCCTTTTCCCACTGAACACAATATATTTTATTTTTAAGAAACATATAGAACATTTTGGAACAGTAAAGAATAATTAAAATAAATAATTGAATTTAATTAAATTAAGTTAGGTGCAGTCACTTAAGTGAGCCTAAACCTACAGTTCAACAATAATCAGAAAATAAAAACATTATTTTCTATAAAAAAATAAAAAATCCTTATAAATGAACAAATGTAGTCCCTTAAAGTGAGCCTAAACCTGCAGCTCAATCAAAAACATAATCAAAACAATTTCTGTAAAAAAAAAAATATATATATATATATATATATATATATATAATTATAATAAATAATTAAAAAAGCAGTCATTAAACCTGCAGCTCAACAAGGATTTTGGAGAGATGCTCAATTTCTACACATTTATCTTTCAGTCCAAGTTATGATGCAGGAATTTTCACCTTTCCCAGATTAAGTTTGGAGCGGTGAGGTACGAGGATGTGTGCACATACACATAAGGAGAGAGAGAGAGAGCGCTAGTGTGTGTCTCTCTCTCACACACACAGAAAAGATGCAAACAACAGCAAGAGGCTTAAAAGTATAGACATGATACACGATAAGCTCAATTTAATTATTGTACCTAATCACAGAAACGTAGTACTTTACGTTAGTCTGCTATTCCCCACTCTGTGAAGTAACGTGAGGGAGTAAACTAAAGTTTGTTGACGTTAGCTTGTTAATTGCAGGGATTTATCTCCTTCTGCCATCATCATACACACAGGTGACTCTCTCTCACTGACTACTCGCAGGCGCAGCTCTTCCCTGCACACTACTGAGGAAGTCCTGCACTTTCCGTCTTTGACGACTCATAAAAAACTGTGCATGCCGCAGAAACGGTATAAGGGACAATTTTAGTGGTTTTGAAACCGTGACTTTTCCAAACCGCGGTATTCCTTAAAACCGGTTATCGTCCCATGCCTAGGGCCAAGCCTCGTTTAAAATTAACTGTTTCAAAGTGGAAAAGTGTTCTATGGTCAGACGAGTCAAAATTTGACATTCTTGTTGGAAATCACGGACGCCATGTCCTCCGGGCTAAAGAGGAGGGAGACCATTCAGCATGTTCAGTTCAGAAGTCAGCATCTCTGATGGTATGGGGGTGCATAAGTGTATATGGTATGGGCAGCTTGCATGTTTTGGAAGGCAGTATGAATGCTGAAAGGTATATAAAGGTTTTAGAGCAACATATGCTCCCCTCCAGATGACGTCTATTTCAGGGAAGGCCTAGATTATTTCAGCAGGACAATGCAAAATCATATACCGCAGCTATTACTGTAAAGACTGGTCAAAGGCAGGGGATCCAAGTGCAGTAATATATATTTATTGGACAGAGGCAGAATCACACAGGCAATGGTCAGAGGGCATAACAGGAATATCGGAGGCAGAGCAGAGACGTAAACAATACCAGGCAGGGGTCGAGGTCACAGGCACAGGTTCAGAAGTTCAAGGTCAGGCAGTCCGGGGTCACACACAGAGATAACAGATACGGGGAAGAACGCTCAGAAATGTAGCCAGGGCAAAACAAGACTTCGCAGTGAGTGAGTGTTTGTGTGCTGCTTTTATGTGAATGAGGTGCAGGTGTGGTGAGGCAATCAGGGTTGATGAGTGAATGGTGACAGCTGTGTGATTGGTGTAATGGTGGACGGGAATGTGTGAGTGCAGTGCATGATGGGAGATGTAGTCCATGGGTGATGTGCAGTTTGAGTGAGTGGTAACCAGATTCATGACAGAGCCCCCCCCCAAAGAGCGGCTTCCAGACGCTTACACACACCCGGCACAATCCAGGAGGGCGGTGGAGCGGAGGTGGAACCGGGGGAGGGAACGGAGGGCCAGGTCCATGTGGGGCCAATGAGACAGGAGCCCACCAGGGCGGGGCGGAGGAGACAGCGGAGACGTGAGGTGACTCTGGCAGGTCGGCGGAGACGTGAGGTGACTCTGGCAGGTCGGCGGAGACGTGAGGTGACTCTGGCAGGTCGGCGGAGACGTGAGGTGACTCTGGCAGGTCGGCGGAGACGTGAGGTGACTCTGGCAGGTCGGCGGAGACGTGAGGTGACTCTGGCAGGTCGGCGGAGACGTGAGGTGACTCTGGCAGGTCGGCGGAGACGTGAGGTGACTCTGGCAGGTCGGCGGAGACGTGAGGTGACTCTGGCAGGTCGGCGGAGACGTGAGGTGACTCTGGCAGGTCGGCGGAGACGTGAGGTGACTCTGGCAGGTCGGCGGAGACGTGAGGTGACTCTGGCAGGTCGGCGGAGACGTGAGGTGACTCTGGCAGGTCGGCGGAGACGTGAGGTGACTCTGGCAGGTCGGCGGAGACGTGGGGTGACTCTGGCAGGTCGGCGGAGACGTGGGGTGACTCTGGCAGGTCGGCGGAGACGTGGGGTGACTCTGGCAGGTCGGCGGAGACGTGGAGTGACTCTGGCAGGTCGGCGGAGACGTGGAGTGACTCTGGCAGGTCGGCGGAGACGTGGAGTGACTCTGGCAGGTCGGCGGAGACGTGGAGTGACTCTGGCAGGTCGGCGGAGACGTGGAGTGACTCTGGCAGGTCGACGGAGACGTGGAGTGACTCTGGCAGGTCGACGGAGACGTGGAGTGACTCTGGCAGGTCGACGGAGACGTGGAGTGACTCTGGCAGGTCGACGGAGACGTGGAGTGACTCTGGCAGGTCGACGGAGACGTGGAGTGACTCTGGCAGGTCGACGGAGACGTGGAGTGACTCTGGCAGGTCGACGGAGACGTGGAGTGACTCTGGCAGGTCGACGGAGACGTGGAGTGACTCTGGCAGATCAGGCGCCCACCAGGGCGGAGCAGACGAGACAGACGCCCACCAGGGCGGAGCAGACATGACAGGCGCCCTCCAGGGCGGAGCAGACGAGACAGACGCCCACCAGGGCGGAGCAGACGTGACAGACGCCCTCCAGGGAGGAACAGACGAGACAGACGCCCACCAGGGCGGAGCAGACGAGACAGACGCCCACCAGGGCGGAGCAGACGAGACAGGCGTCCACCAGGGCGGAGCAGACGAGACAGGCGCCCTCCAGGGCGGAGCAGAGATCCCTGGCCGAGACTGGGACCTAGAGGGAACGGAGACACAAGAGGCAGAGAGAGCACATTTGGTTTCAGGAACCGAGGCAGGGAGTTTAAGCGGCCATGGTAGATCCGGGGACTCGGGCAGCCATGATGGATCAGGGGACCTCATGGGCCATGGCGGGTCCGGGGTCTCCGTGAGCAATGGAGGGGAGCTCCCTCCATGAAAGTTCTTGGTAAACTCCACCACCTCGAGGGGGCACTCTGGAAGCGCTGAATCTCGGTGGCGCTCGGGCGGCTCTGACTCTCTTGGGCACTCTGTAGAACTGGACGGAACCAGCGGAGGCATCGATGAGCTGGGCGGGACCAGCGGAGACGAAAGAGAGCTGGGCGGGACCAGCGGAGACGTAGGAGAGCTGGGCGGGACCAGCGGAGATGTAGGAGAGCTGGGCGGGACCAGCGGAGACGAAGGAGAGCTGGGCGGGACCAGCGGCGAAGGCGAGCTGGGCGGGACCAGCGGAGACGAAGGAGAGCTGGGCGGGACCAGCGGAGACGAAGGAGAGCTGGGCGGGACCAGCGGAGACGAAGGAGAGCTGGGCGGGACCAGCGTAGACGTAGGAGAGCTGGGCGGGACCAGCGGAGACGAAGGAGAGCTGGGCGGGACCAGCGGAGACGAAGAAGAGCCGGAAAGGGCCAGCAGGGGCTCTGGGGAACCGGACGGAACCAGGAGGGGACCCGGAGTGCCGGACTCTGTGAGCTCCTGGATCGGAGCGGCCTCTGGAGCGGATTCTGTGAGCTCCTGGATCGGAGCGGCCTCTGGAGCAGACTCTGTGAGCTCCTGGATCGGAGCGGCCTCTGGAGCGGACTCTGTGAGCTCCTGGATCGGAGCGGCCTCTGGAGCGGACTCTGTGAGCTCCTGGATCGGAGCGGCCTCTGGAGCGGACTCTGTGAGCTCCTGGATCGGAGCGGCCTCTGGAGCGGACTCTGTGAGCTCCTGGATCGGAGCGGCCTCTGGAACGGACTCTGCGAGCTCCTGGATCGGAGCGGCCTCTGGAGCGGACTCTGCGAGCTCCTGGATCGGAGCGGCCTCTGGAGCGGACTCTGCGAGCTCCTGGGACGGAGCGGCCTCTGGAGCGGACTCTGCGAGCTCCTGGCACGGAGCGGCCTCTGGAGCGGACTCTGCGAGCTCCTGGCACGGAGCGGCCTCTGGAGCGGACTCTGCGAGCTCCTGGCACGGAGCGGCCTCTGGAGCGGACTCTGCGAGCTCCTGGCACGGAGCGGCCTCTGGAGCGGACTCTGTGATTCCCACGGTAATAGGAGAGCCACTCAGCTGTAGTGCTACATCAATATAACTCTCCAACATCCAGTTGGGATCATGCAGCGGCATGATTGAACTGAGAGGTTCTGATAAGCCCCCTCGAAAAAGGATCATTAAACATAATTCATCTAAATGAGTCAGGTGTGCCAGTTTGATAAAATCCACAACATAGTCCTCAATGGAACGTGTACCTTGACGAAGAAACATCATCCTCACTGCTGGATCCATTTTTGGGCGAAGTCTTCTGTAAAGACTGGTCAAAGGCAGGGGATCCAAGTGCAGTAATATATATTTATTGGACAGAGGCAGAATCACACAGGCAATGGTCAGAGGGCATAACAGGAATATCGGAGGCAGAGCAGAGACGTAAACAATACCAGGCAGGGGTCGAGGTCACAGGCACAGGTTCAGAAGTCCAAGGTCAGGCAGTCCGGGGTCACACACAGAGATAACAGATACGGGGAAGAACGCTCAGAAATGTAGCCAGGGCAAAACAAGACTTCGCAGTGAGTGAGTGTTTGTGTGCTGCTTTTATGTGAATGAGTGAATGAGGTGCAGGTGTGGTGAGGCAATCAGGGTTGATGAGTGAATGGTGACAGCTGTGTGATTGGTGTAATGGTGGACGGGAATGTGTGAGTGCAGTGCATGATGGGAGATGTAGTCCATGGGTGATGTGCAGTTTGAGTGAGTGGTAACCAGATTCATGACAATTACAACATCATGGCTTCATAGTAGAAGAGTCCGGTGCTGAATTGGCCTGCCTGCAGTCCAAATCCTTCACCGATAGAGAGCATTTGGTGCATAATTAAACGAAAAATACGTCAAAGACGACCACAAACTCTTCAGCAGCTGGAAACCTTTATCAGGCAAGAAATGGGAACAAATTCCAACACCAAAACTTCAGAAGCTCATAACCTCGATGCCCAGATGTCTTCAAACTGTTTGGAGAAGAAGAAGAGATGCTACCCCATGGTAAACATGCCCCCGTCCCAACTATTCTGAGACCTGTAGCAGGCATCAAATTTGATATGAGCTTTTTGTGCATAAAATTTGACAATTTCTCAGTTTAAACACGTGCTATGTTATCTATCTTCTATTGTGAATCAAATATTGGCTCATGATTTGAAATTCTTTTAATTTTCATTTTATTCCAATTAAAAACGTCCCAACATTTCTGGAATTCGGGTTGTAAATACATACACATGCATATACTGTATATATTTAAGAAAAAATATGTTATGTTTATATATTAAATATATTTGTTTATAATGTAAATTATATGAATATAAATATAGACATGTAAATACATGTAAATATTTCAAATATATATACTGTATGCCTATGTATTTATATATACATAATAAATATGCACAAAACACACACATATATTATGCAAACAAAAACTTTTATTTTGTGTGTGATTAATCGTGATTAATCGTTTGACAGCACTAATTCTAAATAATATTATATTATAAATATTTAATAGTAATTGACACACATATACACATATATTTGTGTAAAATACTATTAAATATCTATAATATTAATAATATATATATATATATATATATATATATATATATATATAAATTATCATTTAATAATTGTAAACCATAAAATAATAGCATATAATATAATACGATATATAATATAATATCATACAATATCATATCATATAAAATTTAGGAAATTAATTAAACATATCAATTAATCTTTTATCAGTGGTCAGCTGGGAATTTATAAAAGCAACTCAACAGCATGTAATACAGTGATGTTACCATGGTTCAAGTGTTTTACCAAGCACACCCCTTACTTGTGGTAAAATCACTGTAAAGCACCCTTAAATGACTTACTGCTTTAACATACAATATATAATTGTTTATTAATGCCAGCATGTCTAACTATTTTTCTTGTTTACTTTCCTCACAGGGGAGAGTGTAAGGGATGTCGCTCTGTGTCAAGCTCTCCTGACAGTCTAGAGTCTGCATCAACAACAACCTAATCAAGACGTTATACTGGGGAGCACTTTGAAGCAGCCAATCTTTGTTCGCCGTGTAGTCGCTGTTAATGTTTTTTATTTAGTCAGAGTCCTCTGTTACATTACAGTCTCTGGGGCAAATAGCAGCATCTGGCTTCCCTGAGGGGAACGAGACGAGAACAGGGCTCTCCTGGGCCCTCAAACCGACACAACACTGCCACTATCATTGTAAACTGTCCTATCTGGAATCAGGAAGGAAGTGGGAGAATATGCATGGGCAATATACTGGACTTGATAAGATGTTGTAACTTGGGAAAATTTATGAAGATAGATTAAGAGAGGGACATGTCCATTGCATATTTAATTCATATAAAATCAGGTATGTAAAAATTAAGGGCAAAAATTTCAGTTTTCTTCGATTTTACGTTCAATTTGGAATACTTGAATATTGATTCAGTTGCATCTGTTTGTGAAAATGTTTTACCCTCTACACTGAGATAATATCACACCAGTTTATGGATTTAAATTAATATTTGATGGTGCATGCAAATAAAAGGTAAATGAAAAGTTGCTATATAGCATTCTGGGTACACTATTTTTTCACACTCTCTTTGTAACTGGCTCTTCTGCCCGGCACCATGGAATGTAAGTAGCTGTTAATTTAATATGCAAATCACTTTGTTGTCAGTCTGAATGCATTTTCTAATTAAAAATGTGCCATCAATGTAAGTAAAAAAGATTGGGGCTGTGGGCACGCAGAAGAAGAGAGGACGTGATCAAGGTCTGGTGTAATGAGATATTACAGGCAAATCAGCCCTTAAAGGGACGGTTCAGTCCGACATGGCGAGCAGACATGCGGGTGGACTCTTTTAACGGGCACAGAAACCGATGAGCAGAGCAGCATGGGTAATATTAAGGGCATAGTGTCGTGTCTAAAGTTGCGTCTGTGGAAGCCAGTGGCTCTGATTCAAATGAGCTCAGATATAAAGCAGATGAATGACAATCATTGGATATTTGTGTGTCATGGGTTCAAGGCTTAAGGTATGGTCACATTAGTGACCAAAATTAGTGCAGGCGACAAAGGTACATTAGCAATAGCATATTGATTTATGAAGCACAGCTCACACAAGTTGCTTTCAAACCAGTCAGCTTTCTTTGGTCAATGTGACAAATCTACATAATCAGCATGAACCTTTTTGCTAAATGTTTGTGGGGAAATCTTGAATTAGTGAGAATGAGAAAAGTGAGACAATATTGACGATGGAAGTCCAATGATAAGTTACCAACATAAGCCTACATTTAATTTTCTAGTAGCCATTTTAACTTAGGGCTGTCAATCGGTTAAAATATTTAACTGCGATTAATCGCATGATTGTCATGAGCTAACTCATTAATAATTGCAATTTAATCATAAATATTTATCTAAATGTACTTTAAATTGATACTTTTCAAGTTTTTAATGCTCTAATCAACATGGGCATGGACAAATATGGATGCTTTATACAATATATGTTTATTATTCGTGAAACCATAATTAACATTAGAGCGTGAAGAGTAGACATGTTTCAAAGGTCATAGATGTTTTTCAAAGAACTTGTTCATGTCTATTAGACACATGACAAAATAATATAAATACCAGGTTCCTATTACTTCTCTTTCTTTGTACTGAGCAATTTACTGACACAAACCTGTTTACATTTTCACTTGACTGGTCAGCTCACTTCTTCTGAACAGGCTAAATGTATATGTATTATTTATTATTACATTTGTTTGCCTCTCTGTGCCAGATACTCTATTTTGATGCAGCTAAATTTTCATTGATACATTTTCCTGTCTCTGTTGTCAGACAATGGGATGAATATGAAATAGTGACTGAAACGCAACCCATTAAGACTAGTCTACATAACCATCTCTCCCTTCCAAGATAGTAATCTGCTCAAAAATCCTGATTCATAATCAAGCCGTCATCTGATAAAATCAAATAGGCTACACATAAGATGAAGACAATAGCTGTGCTGTGATTTCGGTTATACTTGCATGTAAAATTAGAGAAGCAATATATCTGTGTTTTAACTGAAAGCGCAGCTCCTTTCAGCCACTCGCTGAACAGAGCAGACACAGAGAGAGAGGTGTGTGCGCGCTGGAAAAGAGAGCCCTTGCGCTCGTGCGGCAGTCAGCTTCAGATGCATAATAATAAACACTGTAAACAGCAACCATTCACGTGTCCCCACTTAATGTATCTTGTATATGAAAAGCATTTTAGAGGGTCCTTGGCTTTCGGGGGCCCAAGGCAGTCGCCAACCTTAGCCTAATGGGCAAATCCGCCCCTGCATATATGGTTTTTCTGATGTGGTAAAATTGCTCGGTAGCACACCTTGTACAGCATTGCATTTACAATGTATGAATCCTGTGAAACACAAGTTAGGAAAAAAGTGTTTAAAGACTTACAGAAACAAGCTGAAACTACATGGTTGCTTCAATGTGTTTTTTAAAATCTCACATTGCTTTTGTTAATTCTATCAGTAACCTTATAATTCCAATAACTGGACATTTCAGTTACAAACTACTGCGATATATACATCAACAAATGTAGCCTAAAAAACTTTGCCACATTCACATTCATCTGTTTCACCTTTTTATTATATTATTTATAATAAAATATTATTAGCAAAATATCTCAAAATGTAATTTTTCAGAAATGTTGCCACAGCCACATTTTTCTCATTGAACCTGGATTGCAAATTAGGGGCAGGAAATACAAATATGCCTGAGAAAAGAAAGCTGACATAGTTATGAGGAAAAGGAAAAATGCATATTTTCCGTATATTTCCTTATGTAATTATATACTAAGAAAATGTACCATATTAAACCTTCTTTACTCCAAATTACCACAGGTAATGCTGTAAAACCATAATAAATGAGCAGGGCCTCTCTTTCAAAAAGCCATTTCAATTAAATTTTTTGACAACAGTGGTCATTAACAGCAAGTTTTCACGGTTTACTGTAGTAAATGGTATTTTCATGGAAACTAAAGAGGTGAGAACAATGGTAGTGGAGCTTTTCCCGTAAAATACACAACGCACAAAGCCTCCACAAATTTGCTGAGCTATATTTAATCAGAAACGAACCTGAGGTAGACCTCCGCCCCAGCCGCAAGTCATGCTATGGAGATAAAGATAAGAGAGGCGTGTGGGGGAGTGTTTGTGTTGGGGGTGGGGTGTCAACTCAAGCAGGTTTCCATGTAGTTAATTTATTTACAGATTTAATTAGACCGATTGAGCCCTCACAGTTCTGAGAGAGTGAGTGAAAAATTGAGGGAGAGAAAGAGAGAGAGAGAAATGTTGCCAGCGCTACACTACTTTAATTACTCTCTTCTGCACCAGATCCCCTCTCACTGACGTCTGGGGAAAAGCTTAATTAAAATCCTCATTATTTTACTTTTAATTAGTTCCCCCCTCTTTTGTTTCCTTTCACCATATGGCCATGTTCCGTGGTCAAATTAACGTAATTGAGCTAATTAAGCCGATCGCCTTAATTATTCAAAGCGCTCTGATTGGGCGAGGAGCCTGCTTTTTTTCACCCTACCTCTCTCCTTCTCTGACATTCTCTGCTCTGGGAAGTTCACAGTTGTCAAGTCTGTCTCTCTGTCGCAGAGGCCTACTGATTCTCTGCACAATTGGCTCATTACTAGCTAACACTGAGGAGACATGTTCTAGAAAGCGATCTGATGGAGACCTAAGGGAGCTCACGACAACCGACCGCACCCTCCTGTGATATGAAAGTCTAATGAGTTGCTATTACGTGTAGGATCACAAAGCAGAAAGCCTGATGTGAATGTTGTTTTGTCAAAACGTTGAGACTCGGCGAGATGGAGACTGAAACCACAAGTCTATTGAGTGCTCTGATATCTGCCAGAGCGGCGGCCTAGCGTTCAGCCAGCTGCGGTGTGCATTTGAATTCAGCTCACCTCCTGTTCCCTGGTTTTGACTATCAATAGCAATAGACATGCCAAAAACAAAATACTAGCAGTTAGCATGCATGTTCCAACATGTGTGTGCGCAAGAAGAGCGAGAAAGCTTGTGAGACTCTGACAAGATGTAAAAGATAGGGCAGAAAGAAATATAACTTATTTTAAGCAGGAGGGGGACTAAAAATAAGAAAAATCATGCAAACCTCTACTCCGAGGCTTAGGGGTTAGCATGCATGCTCCAACAATGCAATGAGGCTAATGACGTGAGTTTGAGTGCCACTCATGTTAGTTTGCATTTCTGCATCATATTATGTCCTGTCTATTCTATCAATATCAATAAAAGTAGCAGAAAGACCAAAAAAGAGAATGTGCTGAGGTTTGGCAAGACTGTGGCTGAACATCGTGCTATGAGGCTCATGCGGTGTAAGTTTAGCTCGCATAACTTCCTGCTAACACACTGCTTAAAAAAAAGAGCTAAGCAGTTAGCATGCATGCTAATACATACTGTAATAACTTTAGATTTTTACCTCAGATTTATTTAGGCTTCAGAACTCATATAAGTTCTGTTCTTGATTAACATGATGAAATAAATGTGTAAGAATCATAAACTGTTGTTGGTCACAGAGCTTATTTTCCACAATAAATCCAAAAGCCAGTGGAAAAATCCTAATGAGTTTCAGTCAAGGGAACAGGGCAATGCTAAATTACAGGTTGGCCTACAGTATATCATCCCCGCAGCACTTATTTATGCAGTGGATGTAAATTTTTCTGCATCATTTATCATCCTCTACGTAATATTAATAACAAATTAAGATGAAAGGGTCAAAAAATGTATGATATAAGATGTGTTGGCTATATGTGAATCTGATACAATCTGAGATTGTCTTGTGTAGCCTTTACTATCACTTACAATAAAAGTGTCAACAAAGCCAAAAGTATAGAAAAAGGAAAAAGGAAAGGGAACATTACTTCACAGGAATTGTAGCCTATAGGGAAATGTAACCACTTATTGCACATCACTCCAGTATTTTATGTAAGAAATAAGACGGAATAAAAGAAAGGAGGTTAAATTGAGTTTCATTTATACTAGGTGTGTTTTGCACATGACATTTGCAGCTGAGCCAATTCTAGACTTTGGGGGGCCCTACGCAAACCTGTGTTTTGTGTTCTGTGGGTGTGTGTGTGGTGTGGGGGGGGGGGGGGGGGGTAAGTTAAGCTTGAGCTTGAACTAGTAAGCGTTAGCTTGAACTAGCTGCCTTATCTCAGTGCTTAAAAATATTTTTTTATGAGTTAATCCTCATGCAACCAAGGTCAGTTTCATTGTAAATGAACAAGACTGAATGAGGTTAGCATTAGGAGAACATTATGGTTAAGTGATGAATGAAATGCTTTTGTCCGTGTTTCACTCCGCCCTGAATTGCGCTCGCGGAAAGCGCTCGAGAAACAGTATCTCTTCCGCAGCTCGATACATTTTCAACTCGTTTTATTTTCCATCTCGAGAAAGAGACTTTACAAAATTCACGTAACATGATTTGACAGATTTTTACGTAGAAAGGGCAACAGTACCGCATTATAATACATTATCATTCATGATTTCAAAGCCGCTGGCCAAATTCAAAACTAAACTAAAATTAAAACATCTTTGAGAGCAAGTGGGCAGGAGGGGGAGGTGATGTTTCGGGGGCCCTACGTAGCTTGCGTATTCTGCGTATAGGGAGGATCAACTCTGGTTTGCAGGTATAAAGTGTGTGAGAGATGTGATTTACATTGAAACTACCGAAATTATTGATAAATCACAAAATACTTTTTCAAAAACACTTTCAAATAAGACAATTTACAGTGAATTAATACTATTATATGAATACACATGGATTTATTATATACATATATTGCTCAAACATATTACAAATCATGTATTATTCATTTACAGAAGTTTTGTGTCATGATACTTAAACTTCTCTAATAGGTTTGATTCAAGTTTCATCTGTTTGATGATGTTACAAGGTGTTCCAAATAAATAAATTCTGTCAACTGAAGTGCACTTCAATTGATATCCCTTACTCACTGAATAGGGAGCAGTGGACATTGTATAGGGGGCCTGTGAATTGGAACGCAGCTTGAGCCATGGTACTCTTGCAGTTAGCATGGTACCAAGATGTTAGCTAACAAGCTAACAAGTTGAGTCATGGTGCTCGTGCAGATTGTGTCATTTCCTGTTCTCTCTATGGTTGCAGCTGATATCCCATAACATCATCCATTACATTACACATTTTAGATAATATAATCCGACTTTCTGATTACTTTTAGATCACTTTTGACCTAACTCGTTTATCACTTTGATTTAAATAGGATAATCTTACACCATAGTGATATAAAAATACAAAGAAAAAGCAAATATAAGACGTGGGCTATATTAGAGAGGAAAATGTATAAAAAGAAAAAGAAGGAGAATCAATAAATTATGAGTAATGCTATATATGCAATCATGTAATCAAAAACATAACTGTATAGTCTTATTACAAGTATTTTAAAAGTGATATAATCTAATTGCAAGTACTTAATTTGTGTATCTAATTACATAATCAAGATTACATGCAATCAGTTACTTGATGATGATTATTATACAATGCTTAATGCTTATGCAATTTTAAAAAACCTACAATTGTTCATAATACTTGTTCTTAACTCTATCCAAACCCCTTAACTAAAATTAAAAGAAAATATATTGATGATATAAATGTGATATATAAAAACCATCTTACCTCATTCCCTAACCCTATAATCTCAAAATCGGATTGGTTCTAGGATCAACAAAAACATGTTTGAGAGCATGTTATCCTTGGCAAAATTACAGGAAGCATCAGAAAGTGGTGAAAAGGCTGAATTAGTGAATGTTTTGAAAATGGAAGACAGCGCCTGTGTGATATTTAGATACAGAAATTGTGAGAGGAAAACAAAGAGTTTCTAAATGTTTAGTTGTTAGCTGGTAAAAATATCCACACTCTTCTCTTCCCCACTTTTTCACAGCGTGAGGCATGGAAGCTCAAGCAATTACACTCATTTGCATGTGTTAATATGATTAATTAGTAAGTATAAACACTTTTTTCCATGATAGAAGCAGCATAGCAATTCATACACCTGCAAACTTTTTCTGATAGAGGATAATGCCTGTTGACTAAGAGTTTTTTCTCAGACCCTCTAATTGGCATGTGAATATGCGTGGTTAATTAGGAATATGCAGATGAAGCTTGATTAGTTTGAATATAGTGTAAGTTGAGGCACGGTGGGATTCAAATTGTGCAGAGGTTTTGATTTCCTTACTTATCAAGATATGAAGATAATTGCAATTGTGATCATTTGCATATGTTAATGAATTTGCCTGATGCTTTTCAATCGAATGCGAAATAAATAATTGATGCAGTATCAGCACCTACACGACATCAGGGATTCTTTTTTATAACTAAGCGCATTAAGGTGCCATTTTGGAGCTAATTTAAAGAACGTATCGCTGCATCTTTCCTACAAGTCCTTGTGAATTTCATGGAGCTTTTGCTGCCATGCATGAGACATCAAATGAATGCATATAAAACAAGAAATGAATGCAGAGTAAGGTTTCTCTTAAAGCAAATATACATACAAAATAATAAGGTAACTAAAAAAAATTGGTTAATAATTTATTGGTTATCAATTTAGAATTACTACTGAAAAAAAATCCTTGAGGCAATATATACAGTATGTATATATATATATACATACTGTATATATTTGGCATTATATATATAATGTCAATTACTTGTCTCTAAATTTAAAAGAAGAGCAGTTTCCCACTAGTTTAGAGGTGGCTTACTCAAGGGCAGGAGGTTGTGTGAAGGGAGCGGGGGTGAAAAAGTTGTGCTGCGTATTTTAATTGCGACATGGTAAACATTTAATGTGTGTGATTGTTTTGAGGCAGCGAATGGAAAGGAGCGACTGCCTCTTAATTAACTAGGTGGTAGATTAGTCCTTATTAAATTCAAACACGGGATCAGAGCAGAGTTCAGCCTCCCCAGTGAAATAGCAGTGCAGATACGGCACTCACAATGAACTTACACACTCCACGCTCACATTTAATTGCTTCTGTAATGGTCCGAGCTCAAGCCCTATTAATACTAACCCTTTGGGTAATCAGGTTTGCACCGCTGAGAGCAAAGCTAATAACTAGCAGAAAAACAGTAATAAACAATGAACAGTGAAATCTGGATGGTAAAAAGTGACAACAAATTAATTCTTTGCGGCTGGGTTTTGTTGTCTTTCCCATTTATTGGATAATTGCACCTTAAATAGACCACATGTTGAGCAGATAATTCAACCGTTACAGAGAGTACTGGTATAAAAACATATTTACAATTCTACACCCCAAACGATGTCCAAAAGATGTACGAAGATATTCTGTTTTTGACGTTAGTCAACATGAAATAAACCCGACCCCATTTACTTTCTAAATGCACTTTTCTGATGTTAAAGTGCGTCACACTTACTTATTGGTGCAAATTTTTGGGGCAAAATCCAGTTGTTTGGCATTTCACCCATCGCAAAAAACCACCCACCTTAGTTACTGTTGCTAGGTCCGACCCAGTCAAGAGACAAAGAGAAAACTGACATCGCACTGACAGACAAGACAGAATAGGTTACTTCTGGTATGAAAGAAGGTCTCAGCTTTTAACTATTTTTTTAAAGAAATTAAAACAAATTTCGTTTTGTGTCCCTTTAATGTGTCGCGAGAGATCACTGTATTGTCTCAGTTCAAGCTAAACATGAACCGATCGTCTTTGCATATTTAAAGCATGAAATAAACATGAATGAACATCAGAATGTATTTTATTTCAACCGCGGAAAGACCTCAATACACACAATTGTACACATTTGAGTCCACCGAAGTAATCTACTCTCCTAGGCTGTAAAAGCATCGCAAGCCTAAATTGATCGTAGCTCTATTGCTTTCAATGGGTCTACGATGTACTTAAGCCAGTGATACTCACAGGGCTGCACTATGGTCCAAGTGGAAGTCTCACGGGCCACACGCATGTCATTTACATATTAGGTCATCAATACAAACCAACCAGATATATAATATTATGATATTTAAACGATTACATTTATTGAAATAAATAATTATACTCACCATTAATAAAAAACCTGATGCAGTCGGGAACCAATTTTGTGAAATTCTACTCGAAATGAGTAACAGCACAATGAAGTTGTGTTTTTAAATTTTAGTCTGTAAGATGCGCGGAAGCGTGACTTGGCACGCGACATTGCAGAAAGTGTGCGTTCACAGATATATGTTGATCCAAATATGGAAAGAATTTTCTAATTTAATAATCTAAAGTTCTGTACAGAGATGTTTTGCCACATTTCTGTTATTAAGGATGATTGCTGCGTAGTAGTTTATGGGTGTTTCTTTTTACCTGAACATCTTCAGTGTGAGTGGCGGCGGGGCAAACTGAAAGTCCAGCACTCTCTTCACCGCTGATGCTGAGACTATTCTTGTTTGAATGCGTTTCTTCGCTGGCATTTTCCACATTTCATTTTCTCCCTTAACAAATGTGTCCATTCAGATGCTCGATTTTACAGAACTAATGGCTGCGGATAACTATTTGAATTGAATTCTGCAAAAGTGTGCGCTTGTAAATGTTCGTTAAATGCATAACATTAATTACGTGAGTACATAGGTCTGCTCGTGTCTGAAAAAATATATGAAAAACAAAATTATTATACATAACAAAAACATTAGAGCTTATATTTGTTTAGTAAATTTTTTAATTAATGTAAAAACTAAAATGAATTGTAAAACTGAAAGTTATTTTTTAATTATGTTCAGCATGGTAGGCTGCATTTGGATTCGTAACAGCCGCATGCGACCCGCGGGTTGAGAACCACTGACTTAAGCTTACGATGCTTTTGGGAAACGCATCCCTGTCTGATGTTTGTCAGATAAGATGGCAGATTCAGCGTTATGATCACCTTTGAGTCAAGCTCTTTGCAAAGGGTCAATAGGTTACAATTTTGCACGAGGTTGAAATTGTTTCTACACAGACTTCGCTCATGTTCGAATTGGTCATGCAAATTCACTGCAATTGGAAATGGTTTGAAAGTGATTCAAGTGTGAGCTGTGCTTAATACACTGCTACAGAATTGACAACAGATATTTTTTACAGCTAAACTGCTGAAATTCGCTGTGACCGCACCTGTAGTGTGCATGATTTATCAGTGCACATCTTTTCAAAAAAATAAATAAAAGAAATCAACAAAATTGAACAAACTTTCACCCTTTAAGGCTGACATCACCAGTCTCTCTTATGTAATGGGCACTTTTCAAGTTCAAAATAACTCTTGATGCATTTGTTCATGATTAAACATCCTTTTTAAATCGGATATATGTCAAAAACGGGTTGTGAAGGAAGTTTCATCTCGACTCGAAAAAGCACACATTGCTTTCGGCCGAAGCCTTCTCTCTGAGGTTAGATGTGAGAGAGGCAGGATATCCTGTGAGAAAATAGAAGTCACTTCTGTTTTCAGGAGGCGAGAAAGCCACAATGAGAGATACTGCAGAATCCACCACAGTTTGACTTGAAGTCAGATATAAAGAAATGCTTCCAGCGCTCTCAGCCCAAACTCATTCTCCCACTCAAAGATACTTTTTCATTTAAGTCTGTAAAAACATAAGTGCATCAAAGGAGGAGTGTCTGGAGGATGTCAGTGAAGAGCTGTGATGAGAAGGACAATGGAGGCTAAACAGAGAGAGGAGAATAGGAAGGGACGAAGAAGACGGGGAGTCCTTCAGCAAACCTACAAGACATAAGATTGGTTAAACTGCATGTTTATGCTCTTTGAAAACACTTTAGTTATGATCTTAAAGAGTAAAACTCACTTTCTGGTCTGGTAGAACTGGGTTGCTCTGCAGGTGAGTATTAAGGAGCGCAGCTCCTGGTCGGTCGTGTTCACAAAATATGGTGCCATTTATATAGTGGAATCGGTCACCGGGGACCAATAGGTTTCTGCACGTTGCACAGGAGAAGCACTAGAACAGAAAAGACAGAATGGAGTAAATTTGACCCTGCGGTTGTAAGTGCTGAATTATTAGCCATGTGTTTTATTAAAGTATGCAGAGTTGCTAGTAAGAGTTAGCTTGAACTAGCTGCCTCATCTCAGTGCTTAAAAATATTTGCATTGTTAATCCTCATGCAACCAAGGTCAGTTTCATTGTAAACGAACAAGACTGAATGAGGTTAGCATTATTATGAGAAGCTGTAAGATATCTAGGCTTGGCCCAGGTAAATAAATGTACCATACTTTAATATGACAAATAAATAAATAAATATTCACACGTTTAATTCAGCTCTAATGAACATCTGCTATTTAGAAACCCATTAAATATAGCACTCAAGTTAAAGGGAGGCACAGCCAAAAAATAAAAAATCTGCAATTTACCTCATGTTGTCCAAACCTGTATGACTTTCTTTCTTCTGTCGACTATAAAGATGATGTTTGGAAGAATCTCTCTCGTTGGCCATACAAATGAAACTCAAAAGGTGTCCAATGTCATTGGATTGATTTTTATTGTATGGACAAAATCATATTTTGTGTTTCAAGAAGACAGTCATACAGGTTTGGAAAGACACAAAGGTAAGCAAACTACTTTTTTAATACAGGTTTGGAAAGACATGGCGGTGAGTATTTTTATTTTTGGGTGAACTTTTACAATGCTGTCATAGTTGTGCTTCACATAACCAACCTTGAGGTGGTAGACGTTGCCCTGTGCCCGCATGACCATTTCACTGGCTGGAATGGACTGACCACATGCACTACAAGCCCCCGTGTGCCCAAACAACCTGGAAAGCACAGAACACTCAAATGAAGTAGAAGAAACACGTAGAACCTGGTTCTGCTTTATTGCAGGAGAACAGCTTTGACTTCAGCAGTGTTATATCCCACAGAGTTGACACAACAGGCTTAACATTAAATGATGCCGTGTGATGCATCTAAGAGCATGCAGCGTCTCTGATGTTCTCTGTGGGAGCATGTGAGGATGCATCTGCAGAGATCATCAGCACTCGGTGGATGCAAATGAGTCCAATGCAAATCAACACAAGAACAAAATGCGTGTCAGCATAGCATGACAACTACAGCTTCAGACAACTTTGGCTAGGCTATTTGAATTGCAAATGACTGTGGAGACTCTTGCCTCAAACGGTCTCATTATCGACTTGCATCTTTGTTATAATAATTACGAATTCGTATGTGGTCACTACTAAATGTGGATGTGAATAAACATGGCTCTATGAGTTAAAAGCCTTTTCACACTCATTAGTTGTTAAATCTAACTCATGTCATGCATGGTATTTTAAGAGCGCAAGATGAGTTTACATTTGTAATTTGCTCCTACGTTTTGTAGACTACCAGAGCAATTTATGGTTCACTGAGCAATTAAATGATTTCTTAAAATATGTAAGTGACAGCATACAGCACTTGATTAGTGAAATTAAGTGCGTAGATGATGCGTAGATTAGTGCAGTAAAAATTAAGATGAAATATACAAAAATGTTTGTATGTGTTGGTTATTTTATATGTGCTTTCTATATTCTCAACCCTGTTACTAAAATAAGTACTTTTTGTGTTTTTAGCTATATAAACATTAAAACGCATCAAATTTGAGCAGATAATACAATCAAACAGACTTATGCAATTAAAACAAATTGGTAAAATGTAGACGGTTAAAAGTAACAGGGTTGATAATTTAGGTTGAATCAAGCCATAACTCAGTAGGAACAGTCAAATGCTGGTTTGTAGTAACTGATAAACCTATAAAATCACATATAAATAAAATAAAACATGTTTGTTCACAAAAATGTGGGTAACAGGGTGGAAGGGCTGTGCTAAATACAATACTTTCGAAAAGGTCCAAATGATGTCACTCCCTGGGTGACACTATTTTAGGAATTATTATTATTTGTAAAGGGGGAGAGAACTAGAGTAACAAGGTTTAGACTACTGTTTTTTTTACATTTATCCCATTTTAGTGATTAAAATTAGTTAAAGAGTTTTGCTACAATGAGTTCAACAGATTATGTTAATATGATTAATTGCTAGATGTTGTTGACAAGGTCATGACCTCTGAGCTAAGAAGTGGTCATACAGAAATACCGTTTTAAAACAAGCTACTTATCATGCTCGATTAATTTTGTCATCTAATATCCGTAGATCAAATAGATCTACTGTAACACTTCTCACAGCGAATCTAAAGGTTCTGTGGTGTTCTGAGGTTCTACCTGATGTAGTCTGTTCTGCAGAGGATCATGCCTCCTTTGCTGTAGCAGGTGGTCCCGATCTCTCCCAGCTGAGCCTGACAGCACGAGCACTTGAGGCAGTGCGTGTGCCAGTAGCGCTCCATGGAGAAGAGCAGGAAACGGTCAGCGATACGACCCCCACAGCCCGCGCACGACCTGGACGCACACGCGCCGCCTGCAACCTGGCTGTTCACCATAGCTACAGCTGCAAGGAGGCAAATGAGAAAACCAGCTGTATGAACTTAATCTAACCATGCATGATTATTAATAACCTATATGTGACCCTGGAGCACAAAACCAGTCGTAAGTCACACGGGTAGATTTGTAGCAATAGCCAACAATACATTGTAAGGGTCAAAATAATCGATTTTTCTTTTATGCCAAAAATCATTATGATATTAAGGAAAGATCATGTTCCGTAAATATATTTTGTAAAATTCCTACCATAAATATATCACAACTTATCTTTTGATTAGTAATATGCATTGCTGAGGACTTCATTTGGACAACTTTAAAGGCGATTTTCTCAACATTTTGATTTTTTCTTGCTCCCTCAGATTCCAGATTTTCAAATAGCTGTATCTCGGCAAAATGTTGTCCTATCCTAAGCTTATTTATTCAGCTTTCAGAAGATATATAATTCTCAATTTAAAAACATTGAGCCTTATGACTGGTTTTGTGGTCCAGGATCACATATCGTTAGATATAACCGTACAGCAGTGCAATGAAGAAGACATAAAACAGTGGATAAACAATGTTTTTTTTGTCTTTTTCCTAAATATAAGTTATTACACTTTTCAGTACCTTGGATAAATTAATATTTGTTGGCCGTAAAACCAAATAAACAAATCATCAAATGCATCCTAAACTACACAGTGAAGCAAATATATTAGTCAACACTGAGATGACAAATTTATAAAAGATATAAAGTTATAGTGCCAAAGTGAAGACTGAACAATAAAAAAAAGTTAATGATTAATCATGTTTTTCTATATTTAAGGAAAGCATGGATATTAAAACCAAATTACTCATTTAACATCCTGGACATCAAAAAACCCAATATCAGGTCTTGTGATAAAACCGTTAATATTTTCAATAACAAGCGATAGAAAACCTTAAAAAGTCAGACAGAGTCCAGAGTAAACATTACTTAACACTGTATATTTGTGTATTTTTTATATGATATCCACTACAAAGCCACTTAGTGTAAGAATACCAAAAGATCTTGTCAGGGATTGAAAAAGAATAATAAAAAAATACTTAATTTAAGGATCACAGTGCAGCCTTCAAAAAACTAATTAATTGTTATTGTTACATCTTTACCCTTTAAACCACTAGGTTTAGTATGATAACTTTCTCTATAATAAGTATAGGTAAAAATAAGTATTCTGTTTAATTTTTACATAACCACATGCTTAATGACAAGTAACATTATTTGACCCCTATTTTGAACATATAGTTTCACGAAAGTAATTAAAAACATTATAGTAGATACTTTAATTGCATTTAATGTTTTATATCTGTATAAAATTCATTTTGTACATATGTATATATTCTTTTATTTGTTTATCTATCTTAAATAACCATAACCTGTAAGAATATTTGACATCTATTGCATCTAGCACACGCAACATTACATTACAGAACATGTCTCGATGAAACCACTGCATTCGAAACTTTAAATTCTCTGCTCATGCATTTAAATTTAGTCCATTTGAATTTATAGTACAAATACCTATCAAATCCACTAAAATGTCTCATATGAGACTGTACAGAATGCGACTGACCTTGAAGAGCTTCGTTCCTGAGGTGAGTTCTTACACTGACTGTATAAAGTTAAAGTTATCCACCTCCAGACTCGCGCTCTTGTGACGGTCCTCCTCTTCACTCCCACATTCCTATAATAACCGGTTAAATTAACGTCGCTTTGCTGGGCAGTGAATGGTTACTGGCTCCGTTGCATTGCGCAGCGCTCCAGATGAATACCTCGAGAGTGAGTGCTTTATTCCGTGAGATGTTTGATGAAGCAGAAGAGCGTCGAGTGAAGCTCACTGACTGAGTGACAGAGGCGTCGCGGGTCTTTTATTCTCAGAGGCGTGACGTAATAGAGCTGTACACTTCACCTTGATAGGTTTGATCATGTCGGGGCGTGGCTTATCACATAATTTCTTTATAAAAATATAAACCGGATACTATATCAGTCTTTATTATATATATATATATATATATATAAAAGATAGCATGGCTATTTAATACTGTAACTCACAGTAATTACCTATAAGTAAACGTTGTGCACATATGTATTCTTCTTAACCTCCTGAGACCCGGGACAATTTTTTTAGAAAAAAAGTGTGTATTTTTTTCATGTCATTACATTCTTTATACTAGAGCATATGAAATTGCATTCATAAGTTATGCTATGTCCTTGGCAGAGGACATCGGGACTCAATGTTATTTTATTTTTAAAATAAAAATACATTATTCGAATAGGCAAAAACATTTGATTTTTTTAATCACCTATACATTTTTAGTTTTCGGGATTTAAAAAAAAAATAATTGTACTAAACTTTGTATAAATATGAGTCTCAATTGTGTTATAACATAACTATTTGACATACCATTTTCTTTATGCAAAATGTGTGTAAAATGGCCATAAACGGGTTTTCTCACCATGTTTCTATAAACTAAATGTAATTAGCATATTAATGTGTTTCTGGGGTAACATGTAGGGTAGAGTGGGGGAACCCCCCGGGGGGTACACTAGTACACCCCGCATTAGTACACGTCTTCAAAAAAGAAGTGTACTAATGGGGGCAATAATTGACAAGATTTTCATGACAACATATAATATTTCATAGGAATATTGAAATATAATTTATTTACCTATTTATTTGCTGTCTCCCAACATGCTTTTAGACTCGATGTGCTCGTATGAGGACGTCCTGTTTCGTAACAGAAAGTCATATTTGGATTTGAAACCCCATCACATTTAGATGTTGATTTATGACACACGGTTTAAAAGTTAGTCAGATTTAAATGATAATTACAGAATATAATCATATTTCCATAAGAGTGTAACTAAATTAATATCAGGCATTTTTGAAGACCAATGAGAGGGTGTGGTCATGGATAAACAGCCAATCATTTAGTATCTCTGAAAGCCCTGAATGTGCTCTGTACAGGACATCTAGACTTACAAATTGTGGTGTGTATATACTCAGAACAAAATCACCGTAATGTCCTCATATGAGGATACAGGGTCTCGGGAGATTAAGGACAAACTCACATGCAAACTCATTTTGAAAAATGCAAACGCAAACGATTCCTTTGAGCAGTTCGTTTCCAAGAATTGAGTCAAAAATCCAATCCAGTGATTCCTTTACGTCGAGATGCGTTACGTCATCACGCAGTCTTTGACATTTATGCTTTTTGACCCTCTCTTTCCAAAATGATATTCTTTAGAAGGCCTCCTTTAGGCTATAATAATATAATATTAACATAACTATAACAAATAAAATAAATATAAAACAATAGTTTCAAAAAATATTTTCTTCAATGAAAATGTAAAAAAAGGGAAATTGTTTTAAGTTGTTTTTAAAATTACGATATATTTTTTCAGTATATATTAATATTTATATTCTTTAAATATAACGCTATTTAGCTATAATAATACTTTACATAATTCCGGGGCCACATTGTATGGTCGCTGAGATTAATCTTTTTTAGGCTACTAAGGGTATTTATTAATAAGGGTGTCTACTGTAATTTCATGTGTCTTAATTGCAGTCATGATTCAGCATATAAAAACGGTCACTTACACCCAAATATAATAGCCTATAATATATTTCCAGGATGTTTTATTTGTAATATTCTGCTCTTAAAGTATGAGTTGATGCCCCATCCATCCGCTCACTCAACATTTTCGATTCACTGATGAGATTCAAAAATCAGACATCACAAACAGATCCACATAATCTCATAATCTCAACGAGAGAGTGTTTTACAGTGGAATTGGCATATTCCAGCAACATGTTCACAGACTTGCTACATTCTCCTCTGTAAAATCATTTTCAGGTCTTGTTGGTAGCACTAGAGGTCAGTGTTGTAGAGTAATCAAAAGCAGACGGACCAAGGGGGACTGCCATCTGCCAGTTGATTTGTTTATTTGTTTATTGAAAAACATAATTTGAGCATTTTTCCTATTTTCTCTCCCTACTGCTCCACCAAGACTTAATTTATCAGATTTGATGTGATAGTAATAATGTTTTTCTTAAATAAGTATCAATATGATATGGTGGCTAACCTGAGGATGCAGGTTTTATTTTTTTGTTGTGAAAGTTAAATGTGTGCTAGCCTTTAACCCTGTGGCCTTCTGTTCTGGTTCCGGACATACTTCCCGTTTCTCTGTCAGAACCTCTGTCAGAACCTCACATCTCTCTGGTAGCGTGCAGCAGACCTGGATCATCCTGGCCTTCCTCCCACTGGACTGAACAGAAATTATGCACCACAGATTCTCCAGTGTTATTTCAGTGACAAAAAATGTTTAAATATTTAACTGTGTACCCCAAGCAGTTTTTAAAAGCATTATGTATATACTATTATATTTATGATATCATTGAAAAAAAACAATTATAAAGATTTACTTAATTTTTATTAAGTGATTTACTTAAAGTTTTGCACACATACATTTTAAGTAAAATGTAAGTACTGAATTAAGTCAAATCTACTTAACTAAGTTAGGTCAAATTAGCAAAGGAAGTAAGTAAATTTGAGATGGCCAGTTGGAGTCTGATGAATAATTTTAACTTAATTATTTTAAGTTAAATCTGCAATACTTAAGTACATTTCACTCAGTCATGGCTTCTTAAATGTACTCAATCGATGTAGCACTGGGAAAGAACCATGCTATTAAAGAATGTGTTGCACGTACACACATGTAAGCAAGTAGACAGCTTGTTATCCTTATGCGATAATATGTCCACACAATAGCATTAATACCTAAATGATCACAGAGACCTCACTTGGTGCACAATGACGTGACAATCAGTGGATAATGTTTGAGTATGAAAGGGTCATTTTGAGGAGAAAATCAACTGGTCACAAAACAGTAAGTTACTAAACCTCACAACAAAAGCAACCATTAAACAGTGTTAATACATCTCGAAAACAGCAAAAAAGTTAACCTTATTAATCATTCAAGCCCAAGTGCATGATGGGAATAACGGGATCATGACTTTGATATTTACTTAAAGAATCCTTGTAAACATGAAAAACAATTCCAAGTCAAATAGAAGTTCAAACTTTAATTTCTACAAGCTTAAATTGAGTACTAATATAGAAATTACTTAAATTTGTAAAATCTTGCCTGAAATAAATTATTTAATGTAGAAATTACATGTTTTTATGTAGTATGTACTTCACCAAAATGTTTTATCAGCGTATAAATGTATTATATTTAGCATTTATAAAAGATTTATTCATATTTTTAATAAGCTTTTATTTTGAATATCTGTTTTTATTTAAATTTTAGTCTTAGTAAGTTTCTTCCTTTTTTAAACATTTCAATTTAGCTTTAATTTTCCCCAGCTTTAGTTTTAGTATTTGTAGTTCTTCAACATGATATTATAAATCATGTAATTTGACCACCTGGGGTGACCAAACAACACTTTCTGTAGCTTACGCCCCTCTTTTCTGTGATTTAAAAAAAAAGATTAATCTGCTATTTTGTTACATATGGAAATTGTCTGCTAATGTATGAATCCATTACTGTGTCACATGACACTTGAGTTTAAACCCAAAGCTCCATACACTACTATTTTGTACTATTGTACCACTATGGAGTGTTTTTTCTTTGTTGGGATTGTTGTTGTCAAGGGACACGTTGTAAAGTTTACAAAGGCTGTCCGCACACAATTGAACTAGAACAATTACTCCGACTTTGCAAACAAGTTGAACAGTCTTTTGGGGATCTGTGAGGCCCTTACAGAGCAAACAGCTCAGAAACGGGCACATTTGACATCAGTGATGACGTTAGCTTGTCCCTAGCAATGGCGAGCGGTTCTATGAGTTTTCTTTAACTTTAATTTTACAACATATACTTAACAAAAATCATTGTCCATATCCTTGAAGGCAACTTTAAGTTTTTTAGACCAGTGATAGGCTACTGATGTTTCAAGTATTTTACATGACTGATGTGGCTGCCTCATTATAGTACATACTGACTTCTAATTAAGCAAGCATTTTCAGACTTAATGTGGTTGATGTTTGGGTTTTAGTGATCTTCTAAACCACATAAAGAGCTGATCAAGTCTTATATGTATATATGGAGGAAGAACAGATTGGCAGAGAAGAGGAGAATTTGAGAGCCGACTGTGATGTTTATACTGCAAACCCTTACCAAAAATGTGTATCAAGTTTATTTTATTAAGTATACTTAAGTAAAGTTCAAATATATTTGTAAGTACACTATGTAGTAAGTATACAAATATCAGTGTACTAGTAGTATATGTAACGAAGAGTCAGAGAAGTTAGGATCCATTTGCAGTCTTATTGAGAATAGTCAGGCAGTACAGGGTCAGACGCTGGTAAGGCAGAACAGTAGAGGCAAGGCAGAGACAGAGAAGAACACCAGGCAAGAGGTCAGGGCAGGAGGCAAACAATCACAGTCCAATAAACACAATCCAAGTCGAGGCAGGCAGCAAACGATCAGAATAACGAGCAAACAGTCCAAGGTCAGATAACAAGAAGGTAAACACGGGTAGACCGCTCAGAAATGACAGCAAGGAAAATCAAGACTTCTCACCAGATCTGTGTGTGTCTGTGGCTTATATGTGTGTGTGTAAATGGGGAACAGGTGTGGATGATTGATCAGTCCCAGGTATGAGGGGAAATGTGAAATGGAGTCCGAATGGCAACTGCCTAGTATTCAGGTGAGGGTTCCCTCTGGTGGTGCGGAGGAGGCTGTACGGAAGCCTCCTCTATAACAGTATACTTGCAAAGTTGTAAGTATACTATTTCAATACTTGTTGGGACTAAATTGGCCCACTTTCTAGTATATAGAGTATACTTTTAAGTATACTTTAAGTATAACAGTAGTAAATTTTGAGTACACAATTAGTTTACATCAATGTTTTTAACTTGCACTGCAACTATACTAAAAGTGAACTGATAGGTAAACTGATAGTTTACTAATCAAGTACTTGTAGTAGCATTTTAGTACACTTTGAAGTATATTTAGTCTCAGTAAACTACTAGTTTAGTTTAGTTTCATACTGCAAGTATACTCGTAAGTTTTCTTTAAGTGAGCTGTACATCATTCTTTAAGTATACTATTGTCCATATTTTGGTATTAATTTGTACATATTTTGTTATATGTATATCTGAACATACAAAACTTTATACATTATTTTTCTAAACGCTTGAATGTGGGTAAGTTTCATAAATAAAATGTAAAGAAATACACAATATTTTAAACAAAAATCTGAAAAAAGACAAAGATTAAGAATTGGATTCAGACTTCAGGCGAAACTCTGGTGACCATCGACAGCTCGACTGTGGAGAGAGTCAGCAGCACTAAATTCCTGGGGGTGCACATCACGGAGGACCTCACCTGGACCACCAACACCATGTCAATCTCCAAGAAGGCGCAACAGCACCTACACTTTCTCCACCGGCTGAAAAGAGCAAGTCTTTCTCCACCCATCCTCATCATTTTTTACAATGGAGACATTGAGAGCATGTTGAACAGCTGCATCATTGCCTGGTACGGGAACTGTAGTGCAGCAGACCGCAAGACCCTCCAGTGGACAGTGAACACAGCTGCAAAAATCATCGGTGCCCCTCTCCCCTCTATCCTGGACATTTTCCTTGCACGATGCTCCGGCAAAGCAAATAGTATCGTGAAGGACCACACCCATCCCTCCCTCTGAAGTCTCTGATGCTCCGGTACCGTCTTCCTGATGGTTAACTGTTAAAGTCAAATCCCTTGTGAAAATTAACTGGTTTTACTACAAATAAAAATAAACAAGGTTAGCCTACTATGAATTAACCAACCTTTTTCCATGATAACCATAATTTAACCATGGAATTTTGCTAATGTGACAAGGTTGTGGCTAATTTTCACAGGCAAAATCCAGTCATTTCAATAGGAATCCATGCAAACATGAATTGCACATGAGGGTGAAAGATTCAATTGACATGAATTTGACTTTAAAATGACTTGTGACTTGTGTGCGCTGTTCTATGCATTAATACTCTATTAAAAGTAGACAGAGCTTTCTTTGCCAATTTCATTAGACATGTTATAAAACCCATTAACTTATGCTAATAGCACCAAATGACATGCTAACATTGCCTAACAACACCTGTTAAGAAATACTGTTGGAAACATGCTAGAAATGTGAATTTATTTTGCGATTTCATAAAGTCTAATTGGGTCTGAAGAGGTAGCCTTGCGTCTGAACTGCTTCTGGAGTGTTTAATACAATCAAATATCAACCTGAGATTTCATTTGTTTTCCTGTCTTCATTTGACTTTCTTTCTGTCTATCGGGGTAATAAAACCTAAAACTCAACATCAAAATGTGGCCTATTCTTTAATAAAAAAAACAGTTTATCAGCAGTGCAATTAAAAATAAAAGTACTTTTATGTTTTGTTTTTACATTTTAATTAAGTTCATTCAATTTAAAAATATAAGCCATCCACTTAGAAGTTTTTCTTGATAACAAAGTAAGAATTAGTCAGTTACAAACAACTGCATTTGAAAATATTTTATTTTTTGTAACAAACTCATCAGCAAAGTCATTTATTCAATATCATAACTATACAAATATTCGTTCACTCCTATACAAGAGAGCGTCTAGAATTTAAAGCATGCCCCGAAAAATGAAGCAGTCTCAAAGAGTCACTCCACCTAAAGTGAAGCCTGTACACTGTACAAAAGACATCCGCTCACACTCATCTGTGCTAAAAACACATCTCTATCCTGCTTTCCTCCACACGTTAACTCATGGAAAATGGAAAAGACGTCTGTACACCTTAATATACGAGTAAAAACTCTGCAGTGTGAAGAATGGACAGAAAAAAAGTATTTTAAAGTTTTCATTTTATCCCTTAATCAGGTAATATCTCACTGCCCTCACTACTAGTGCATTCTCTTACCCATCCAGTAGTCATTCATCTGATGCCAAATAAATCACTTATCCTTCAAGACAATAAACACTAAACAAAACAGAATAAATAAAAGCAGAAAGATAGGCTAGCAACAGTTAACAATAACTTCTGACAAATCCTCAAGAAAAGTGACCTGGACATGGTTTCATGAGAATCAGGGCCTGGTGGTCACATAAACTGCAGAAACTACATACAATCTAGTACAGTTTGCTATTCTATAGTTCAGGAAACTCTTTTGAGAGTGAAACGCGTGTTTTAGGCATTATGGAGTAATGTTGTGTTGTGTGAGTGTGTGTTCAGCGAGAGAAGGTGTGTATGTCGTTGTGACGGCTGACGATGGGTGAGGATCGCTCTCTCTGAACCCTGCAGAAGCTCTTGCTGCAGCGGCAGCGCTGGATCCACATGACGTTACGCATGATGTTCTCGCCATCTGGGCAGCGGAAACGCAGACGCACCGTGCGGGATGAGGACGGCTGACAGCACCTGCCGTCCACACACGAGCCACAGGTACGAGGCCGGTAGCGAGCCGTAGAGCAGCCGGTGAACGTGATCAGCTCCGGTTCCCGAGACCTCACCGTTTGCCTGCATGTCTTTCCTTTCTACGTGACATAAATAAATAATTAATATGAGTGATAAGCTTGAGCCTTTGGCTTCTTTTGGAACAATGTGAATTTAATTATGAAGCAACTGGCCAAATTTAGCTGAAACACATGCTACTCAGTTTATCTTCTTGTTTATTGAACTGTTGCATAAAAGCAACCAGTGTTGGGGAAAGTAATGTGTTACAATATTGCATTACTAAAAAAGTAGCTAATTGTTAAAGTAACTTTTTATATTAGTATTTACTGTATGAATGTATGCATACTCAGTGCTAAAATTTTATTTGAATAGTCCACATAGACATTCCACTAGCTATAAGTAATACTAGCTTAAAATGCATTAAAGTGTTGCATTACACCATAAAACGTAACTAAGTGTGTTACTAAGTTACTTTTTATGAAAAGTAATGCATTACGTTACCTATGCGTTACTTTTTGTTACTGGGCTTGCTTGTTTGTTTTTTAGTACCAAACAACCCAAAAGTTATTTTGCTGACAACTGTAAGGACACCTAAAGTGTAATTAATTAGCCCCAGGCTGCGCATTAATAAGCCTCAGGCTCGTCACTCTCAATTTCTTTCAACACAGACAGGAGAGCTGTCAGTGAATAAATGGAGAACAGCGTACAATCACTGAGGTCAGAAACTACGGTAATGCAGGGCTGTCAGTCAGCTGCCGTGGGCGGGGCCTAAACAATGTGATGTCACATCACTTAGAGAATCAAAACAGCAAGCCTTGTGAGACTGATTTGTTTTAATAGGGATTCAAAAATAAGGAGTGGGTGGATTTTTTATCAGTGGTTGTGTTCACACACTGCCAACACACATTTATGTCCAAAAGTGGATTTTGCATAATAGGTGCCCTTTAAAAATATGCATTAATTTTTTAGTTACTTGAAAAAAGTTAACTGATTATGTAACACATTACTAATGCATTACCCTCAACACTGTTGAGATGACATGTAGTTGCAAAGTTACTTATAGTTAGTAGAATGTCTAAAGTTGACTATATTGAAATAAAGTGAAGCCACTCGTTTCACTGTAGAATCTTACCTTCACAGCTGGAGTAACGTTACACTCCCTGATCTGGCAAAGGCGAGTCTCTCTGACAAGCTTGCACTGGGCATTACTATTGGTCACACGACTCGAGATGCCAAACCCACAGGAAGCAGAACATCCGGACCAGTCTGTGGTCTGTGGGAAACATTCGGATGATGGGAAAGGAACCCGAGACACTGGCAGGGATGCCCACTCTGAAGAGAGTGAGAACGAGAAGCCATGAAGAACACAATTCAACATGGTGGTTACTAGGGATATATATATATATACGACTAAGTTACTAAAACTAATTAAACTAAATTAAAATTAAAACTGAAAATCTAAAAATAAAAACGAATTAAAAATATTAATAACAACAATAATAGATACTAAATAGAATACCTTGAAAGGAGCCCCTCCGGGACAGAACACTGTTAGGGCTTTGTATGAGTTTGCTGATGTGGTTGGATGAGGTGTGATGGGGACGGGGGTCCGGTGGGTCGTCTCTGATGCTGTTATCATCATCACACAGCCACTCCTCACAGCAGCGCCCCGGCGGCGCCTCCAGACGCGGGCTGGTGCAGTGTCTGCGGGGCAGAGGGATGTTGTGTGGACACAAAGGCATACAGCCCACCACACCATCCATACAGCTGCACTGGTGCTGACAGCTGGGCTGGAAATCCTCTCCGTGCTGATACACACGACCAGCAAACTCACACGGACGGCCCTGAGCCTCAGCTGAGACACACAACAAACATCACGACTGTCTTCAGTCATTCCGTCAAGAGCCAGATGCAGCACTAGCAGGATTATTTAACTATTAACAAATCTAATAAATAACACTCACACTTTATTTGAGTGTGTCCTTGTTACAGTGTAATAACACCATTAAGTAATATTACTATTTAAGGTTAGGATTAGGGTTTGGTTTGGTTTAGTGTTAGTCATTGTACATAAGATTATTTACTCTTATTACTATAGTAAATACAAATACATGTAACAAGGACACATCAAATAAATTGTTACCCATTTTTGGAGTAAAACTTGAAAAATCCTTGGACAAAAAATTACCTTTGGATTCATACAAATAAAAAGAAATACATTTGACCTTATTTTAAACAAAGAAACAAATAAATAAATTACTGTTTGGCAACCATATAGAGATTATATATTTATATTTTTAGAAAAGCCTTTCTTTACAATGTTTGGCATTATTAAGTATTGGGGAAAGTGATTCATTACTTTTGTTTGTTTGTTTATTTATTTATTAATTTACTCATTCGTTCATTCAATTTTTTTACAATCAAACAGGTCAAATATCTTGATTATAACATATTTTATAAATATATTATACATTAATAAAGTTTATTTGATTATGGTAATTTAATAATATAATATAACAATTTGTATAAAATTTCTTAGAAATGTATTATAGTTACCCTATATTTGACAGATAATTAACTAAGTTTATATAAATACAAATAAATAAACTGTTTCATATTGTAAATTCTTCTTCTTCAAAAAAAATATTCATAAAAAAAAATATTTTCAACTGCAGCTCTGGCAAATACAACTACAGATTATATATTTATAAATATTTTATAATTTATCCAGCATCCATCCCATAATGCAGCGAGCCAGCCATTAGCCAGAGGCGAGAGCCAGCCATCCACCAGCCAGCAGAGAGGCCAGAGACCAGCAGGACAGCCAGCATAGCCAGCATAGCTAGCCAGCCATCAGCCAGGCCAGAGAGCATAATCCAGGAGCGAGCCATCCAGCCTCCATCCATCCATAGATCCATCAAGATCGACCACCATAGCCAGAGCCATCCAGCCATCCATCCATCCATATATCCATCCATATATCTATCCATCCATCCATCCATCCATCCATCCATCCATCCATATATCCATCCATCCATATATCCATCCATCCATCCATCCATCCATCTATCCATCCATCCATCCATCCATCCATCCATCCATCCATCCATCCATCCATCCATCCATCCATCCATCCATCCATCCATCCATCCATCCATCCATCCATCCATATCTATCCATCCATCCATCCATCCATCCATCCATCCATCCATATATCCATCCATATATCCATCCATCCATCCATCCATCCATCCATCCATCCATCCATCCATCCATCCATCATCCATCCATCCATCCATATATCCATATATCCATCCATATATCTATCCATCCATCCATCCATCCATCCATATATCCATCCATATATATATCCATCCATCCATCCATCCATCCATCCATCCATCCATCCATCCATCCATATATCTATCCATCCATATATCCATCAATCCATCCATATATCCATCCATATATCTATCCATCCATCCATCCATCAATCCATATATCCATCCATATCTCCATCCATCCATCCATCCATCCATTCATCCATCCATCCATCCATCCATCCATCCATCCATCCATCCATCCATCCATCCATCCATCCATATATCTATCCATCCATCCATCCATCCATCCATCCATCCATCCATCCATATATCTATCCATTCATTCATCCATCCATCCATTTATCCATCCATATATCTATCCATATATCTATCCATCCATCCATCCATCCATATATCCATCCATCCACCCATCCATCCATCCATCCATATATCCATCCATCCATCCATCCATCCATCCATCCATCCATCCTTTTGCAGTGGAAATTCCTGCATTTTAACACATATTACATAATTTCTTATTCATCTATTATAGAGGAGAAGTTGCCCTATATTTTTTCCTTTCTATTTTATAAATGAGGAAGAAGTAAATTAAGAGACTAGGTATATACAAGTAAGTATAAGAATAGACTAAATATATACAGTGGTGGCAAAAATGATCAGAACACTTGGCATATTTAAGAGGTTTGAGTTGTTTTTGTTGAATTGGTCATTACAATACCCATAAAACGAACTACCTGCGATGAAAAGAATCTGCTGAAATATTGAAAAGGATGGACAGGCCTCCTCAAAATCCGGACCTCAACTCCATCCAGCAAATTTGGTGCGAGTTAGAAAATAAACTGTACAGATCTATTGTACATTCAGAGGAAAGTCTTTGGCTTGAGTTGCAGAAGGCATAAGATAACATTAGTGTTAAAGTTTTCAGGGAATATATTGACACAATGCCAGAGAGACGTGTTGTAATTGCTGCAAAAGGTGGACATACCAAAAATTAAAGTTCAAATTGGATAAAAACATTACGAGTCATTTCATCTGATATTTGTTGTGCGCAGAGCACAGAGAAATTAAATAATGTTTTGGAGGCAAAAAAAAATCTATATTTTCAGATCTGTCAGGTGTGACCACTGTGTGTGTGTATATATATATATATATATATATATATGTGTGTGTGTGTGTGTGTGTGTGTGTGTGTACATATATATATATAATCCAAGAGAACAGAAAAGTTATCCCATTAACACTCATTATTTTCAGATCAGATCTGTTTCAGCAGTGTGTTTTTTTTTCTGACCTCTGCAGAGACCACGTCGAGGGTCCGCTCCGGCCCCTAGGTGGCAGCGCAGGCCCTTGATGTGGTCACAGGGTCGTTCAGGGCCGCAGTCCTGGTTGAACTGCTGGGCGCACACCTTACAGCAGCCACACTCATCTAGCACCCAGCTCACTCCGAGCGGACAGGAGGGTGGAGACGGGGGGCAGGAGCAGGGACGGGAACAGCCTCTGGACGCCTGCAGGAACAGCAGATGAGAGACAAGCACACAGCTTCATTACATAAGGCCAGCGGTCAGAAATGAAAGGCTTTCACTGAGATGACAGTGTAGGAGATGTCAGGCCAATGTTTTTGTTAGTTTGTATGAGTGGGTTCGGCTGTGTTTATATAATACACTCACTTAGGTGTCTGGGTTTGAAATGTGACTGTAGAATTGAATCATAAATATACACTGTAAGATAAACTGTGCCGCTGTTACCATTAGGAGCTATTTCTACCTGATGTGATCTTTTTAAATAAACAGTCGATGCAATCTGTGGTCAAAAGGTCATATTTATAAAATGTAAATATTAAAATGAAAAATAAAAACTCATTAGAAATACATTTAATTTCACGCATATTTTTTTATAAAAACATAGAACTCTCAAAATAACAGCATTTAATTAAAATATAATTATTTTGTAATTTTCTGTCACTTTTGATCAATTTAATGCATCCTTGCTAAATAAAAGTATACATTTCTTGCCTTTCTGACACAAAAGTTTTGAACAGTATTGTATATTTTGATCTTAAATAATTTTACATTTAGCTGTTAAAACTTTTTATATTCATATGTCAAGAAAACAATATCAGTTTGCTTCATTTAAAAGTTATGAGAATATAATAAATCTGATGACTTTTTGCTGAAATCAAACAAATATCTGGTTCCATAATTTCAAAATGTTTCATGCTCAATAAAGAGAAATTAGCATCAGAGTTCAACAACAGTAGAATGTTTGTAAGGAAGGAGAAAAATGTAGTCCTGCACAGCCTTCAAACACGAAGAGGTGTCTTCTGCAATGTCTAAGCTACATGTGTGCAACACACTGGCGCAAATCTACTCACCTCTCCTTCAGCTGAACATACAACAAACATCAAGATGGTGCAAATAGCAGCCAGAGTCCTCCGATTCCTTCCAGAACACATTTCCAAGCTTTTCAAAAAGTGAATCCCACTGTAAAAACAATTAAAATCCCCAGTGCAAAAGCAGGTTTATCCACTTTTATTCTAAATGACTCCAAAGACCTCAGAGGGCAGATGCTCCAAAGCTAGTCCAGTTACAAAGTGCATCAGTCAGACTAGTACTAAACAAACGCTATAGCAAGACTTGAATGCAGATGCCTTGTCAGAGCATTTCCAAAGAGGCATGTCACCTTATAGAGAGAGAGAGAGAGAGAGAGAGAGAGAGAGAGAGAGAGAGCTCGTCTCTGACATCAGCATGGATCGGTGCAGTGGGAGTGTGTCTTCATAATGAGGAGATCCCTTATTATTTGTGTTGCTGGAGCTCTAGGGAGCAGGGTGTAAATGCAAAACGAGACTGCCCATCTCACTAGTGTGGATTACAAATGACAGTTATATGAAACAAACCCACCGAGACACTAAGAAATGCGCACAAGCAGGGTGTTCACCTGACCACACGGTTTAATTGGCCGTTTGTTGTGTGTTACGAAAGCTGCCCTGGAATGCATAAAAACATGTCATAATAGTGGAACAATTGAGAAGGGAACTCCAGTTGTTTTCCGTTTGGATGGGAAGTCCTGATGCAGATGCAAAGGAAAATCCCCATAAACAACTCAGCTCTCACACACACTTCCCACTCATACGCGAACACACAAAACACTGTCTAATATCCTCGCACACAGAGTGCTTCCTGTAGCGCTTTCTCACTGCCTCTAACTGTTTCCTGCCAGCGGCCACATTCAGGAAACTCCGGCCGTTCACACAGGTTCCCGTGTTGTTGTAGGAAAATTGAAACATTCTCATTGTCATCTTGTAAGGACATGGAAAGTGTTTTCTTCAGTTGCAGGAAGAGCTCTCCACTGGGCCTCAGGTTTGTGTTATGAAACCCAGGAAGAGGAACATGGGAAGGGAGTACACTCTTAAAAAATAAAGGTGCTTCAAAAGGTTCTTCAAGCGATGCCATAGAATAACCATTTTTGGTTCCACAAAGAACCATTCAGTCAAAGGTTCTTTAAAGAACATCTCTCTCTTACCTTTTTATAATCTGAAGAACCTTCTTTCACCACAAAGAAGCTTTTGTGAAACAGAAAGTTTCTTCAGATGTTAAAGGTTCTTTATGGAACCATTTAGACAAAAAGGTTCTTCTATGGCATCATGAAGCACCTTTATTTGTAGGAGTGTTAGATCTCCAGTCTCTGACCTCCAGAGACTGCTTTCACTCAGTACACCTGAAGCTCATCAGGACTGCTATTTATGTGGAGTGTTTGCTCTTGTCCTTTGTCATATCGTTTGGTGTGGTCACCTGCTGTTGTTCTGCTCCGTGCAGTTCGCTCTCGGCTCTCTTGTTCAGTTCATGTTTTGGTGATTGGTGGTCTCTCTCTGGATTCCCGGATGTCATCGCCCAGCCCGTTGCAGTCTCCTCGCTGCCAAGGTCTGCTCATCCATCTGAGACCCACGATTCTGACTATCCTGTGTATTCACTCTCTGCCTTGTACAATAAACTCTTTCCTGCATTTGTTACTGGATTCAGAATGTATTCCCCGACAGAAGGTTTATAGAGAAAGTGAATGTAAAAAAACAACAACTGACGGTTAAAGCTGCATTAACTGCATTAATATTTTCTCTGAGACAAAGAGAGATGAATCTACTCTAACATATGCTGATAACGGTATATATCTGTCTTAAATTATTCCCTTGGCTCGTATAGTGAAAGACATGAGAAGAAAAGTAGTTCATGTTTAACAGGTTGTTTTTGAAAATCGGTTTATGAAATAAAGCTGCTCTGAATTTTCTTTGATGACTGCAGTGTTAATAATTTTAATTACAGGCCTTAAATTCATCGTATAGATTACAGTAATATACCTGTTTAAAGTTGTTGTTTTTTCAAAGCATTTTCAATGAGTAAGCTAATATTACTAATAACAGTGGCATATGAGAAGTTTAATAAATATGTTTTTTTTTCGAAACTGCTGTATATAAAAAAAATTCTCAATTTCTCAATTTAATTCGTTTTTTAGCACCCCTTCTGAACTGTTAAGCCCCCCTTAGCACCCCCAACAAAAAAATCCTGGAGCTGCCACTTTCATATCAACCATATAACAGCTTTCAAGCAATCAATTCAGCACCGTTTCTGCTGTTTTTCTTGGAATGGCACTGATTTTCCTGATTTGACACCTGGTTCAAATTTTATTATGATTTTTTTATTATATATAATTATATGATTTTTTTTAATCAAAAGTGTTAAGAATAGCCATCAAAACAATAAGATTAAACAGAGAACAAAGAAAGATTTGCAACAAGTTTTGTGCTTTTCAGTCTTTTCTCCTGAGAAAGAAATCCTGGTAATCTCACGTCTTCAACTAAGTTTGAGACATCTCAAAAATGTCTCAAACTGGGCTCATGTTTGTTAAGATATTAACGTCTACCTTTAGTAAAAACTCTCAGATTCTAAATTAACTTTCAGATTCTTCCGAGAATGCATTATCTAAGCAATCCTTCTGAATTGTAAATTTTTTTAACTAAAGGTTCTTTATTGGCATCTGGTTCCATGAAGAACATTTAAAATACTTGGAACCTTTCCATTGCACAAACGGTTCTTTCGCAGAAAAGTTTCTTTTGATTTATAAAATGTTCTTCACACAAAGAGAAAATATGGTTATTTTAAGAACTGTTCACTGAACGGGTCTTTGGAGATCCGAATGGCATGAAGCGTCTCAGGTTACTTATGTAACCATGGTTCCCTGAATAGGGAACGAGACACTGCGTCCCCTAGGGGTCGCTATGGGGAACGCCTTCAGCGTGACTCGTGTCTGAAGCATACAATATAAAAACACCACTTGTTGGCCAGCGACAGCCCATGACGTCACTACCGGCGCGACCGCAATATAAGGGACGCCGGGAGGACACATCATTCTCTTCTTCGTCTGAAGCTTGCGTCCGAAGCATGGCACACAGCCTAGGGGACGCAGTGTCTCGTTCCCTATTCAGGGAACCATGGTTACATAAGTAACCTGAGACGTTCCCTTTTAATGGGAACTTCGAACTGCGTCCCCTAGGGGTCGCTATGGGGAACGTTATACCCACGCTGCCATGCTGAGGGGAGTGCAAGCCAATGTCGCGCAAAGGCGAGCACCAGAGGTGGAAAGAGTACAAAAATATTCTACTCAAGTAAAAGTACCATTACATTACTGAAATTGTACTTAAGTACAAGTAAAAGTATCAGTTTAAAAATATACTCAAATAAAAGTAAAAAGTAGCTCAGTTAAAATATACTCAGAGTAAAAATTACTTAGTTACATTTTAACAATGGGAGGGAGGGAAAAATGGGATAGACTAAAGGTGTCAAACTCAGTTCCCGGAGGGTCACAGCCCTACACAGTGTAGATATAACCCTAATTAAACACATCTGATACAGCTAAACTAATCATTTAGGCTTATTTGGAAACTGCATGGTATGTGTGTTGGAGCAGGGTTGGAAATAAACTCTTTAGGGCTGTGGCCCTCCAGGAACTGAGTTTGGCACACCTGGGATATGGGCCTATAAATCTCAAACTAGGTGTTTTTAATTAAAGGAATCGGTTAATTAGAATAATAAGACATTTGGGCTGTTACCAGACAAATTAAATCAGTATCAACAAAATGCATCTTTGCAATGCAGAGGAAATGCAGAAGCTTCATCTGAAGTGGCATAGATGTATTTACACTGACATGAATGCATTTAGCCTCAGTTACACATGCAGAAATAATGTTTTGATAAATAAGACATAAAATGTGACACAACCACAAAACCATAAGGGTCCATTTTCCTAAACTGCGATTTATACATCATCTGAAAGCTGAATAGATTATATTTCCATTGATGTATGGTTTGTTATGATCGGACAATATTTGAAAATCTGGAATCTGAGGGTGCAAAAAATCCAAATATTGAGAAAATCTCCTTTAAAGTTGTTCAAATTAAGCTCTTAGTTTTGATATATTTACAGTAGGAAATTTACAAAATATATTAATGGAACATGATCTTTACTTAATATGCTAATGATTTTTGGCATAAAAGAAAAATGTATAATTTTAACCCATACAATGTATTGTTGGCCATTGCTACAAATATACCCCAGCGACTTAAGACTGGTTTTGTGGTCCATGCTAGGGTCACAAATGTTAAATAGTCATTTGAAATTAAAAAATAAATAAATCAAAAGATACTTTAAATGTTAAATTAGAACCACCAGTAGGTGTCAGCAAGTCACTCATAAGTGAGTCATTGCGATTGAACAGAATCATTTAAACGGTTAATTCATTCAGGAACAAAACACGTCATTGCTCAGAGTCAGAGACGCAAAACTGTGTATGGAATTATTTTTGTTGTCGAAATAGAGCAAAAACAGGCAATATGGTGTCTAAAACGCAAGTCTCTTAATTAACTTATTGTTTTTTGAACTGTGTAAAAAGAAAAACTACAGGCCTATGTAATCATGGTGATTTTTTGAGAAAAACGGCATTCTTAGTGTGACGTTGACTTACTATATTAAATGATATAAATATATACATTTTCTGCTTCTATATCTTCAATTTTGTGATCATTCTAAACGCATTTTAACAGACTGAATCACGCAGTGAAGAAAGCACTCCAGATGCACGCGGATTTATGAGGCGCCGCCTAGGATTTAAATCAAACTTCGCTTATCAACACACAAAACACGTGCATATACACCTATAAACACTCGCACATACATATAAACTTCCATGCATATACACCTATAAACACTCGCACATTATTAATGTATGTGTGAGTGTTTATAGGTGTATATGCACGTGTTTTTTGTGTGTTAATAAGCGAAGTTTGATTTAAATCCTAGGCGGCGCCTCATACAGTCTAATCTAACGTTACTAGATTTCACGGCACACTGTTTAGAGTGATTTGTTTGGTATTTGGCAAAATACTGATAATGTCAAATCGCACATCGTTAAAACAACAATACTATATTTTCGCAGACGATATTGCACACCCTGCACCACTGTCTTTTTGGCTCATTTGTGCAAAACCTTTTGTTAAACTGTTAAAGCTTCATTTTAACCACCAATGCAATGATGTAAGTATTTACCTTACGTTACCTCTACATGCTTGCGAAGGGTTGATGTCGAGATTTTATAAGCTGTTAGTTCGGTCTCCCGAGGCAAACACAGCTTACACTGCATAATAGAGCATGAATATATGGCCAGGGGTTCACTTCATTCCTTTGAGTTCAACTTCAGCAGAATACGACGGGGTTTGGTTTTCAGCTGGGTCTGCACCATTAACGCCTGTCTTGTTCGTCTGCATCTGCATCTTGTGATTTTAGCGCCAGTTTCTTCTTCTGCCTATTATTCGCTGCAGTTGTTTCCACGGAACAATTTTTTTTTTACTCAGTTACTCATGTGTTTTAAAATGTAGCGAAGTACAATACTTCCCACAAAATATACTTAAGTAAAAGTACAATTACAGATTAAAAAAATTACTTAAAAAAGTACAAGTACACAAAAAAGCTACTCAATTACAGTAACGCGAGTAAATGTAATTCGTTACTTTCCACCTCTGGCGAGCACTAAGCCAACTGTACCAAGCTAAGGGAGTTGCCCCTGGGACGGTTGATGCTGTCAGTGACATTACCCTTTGGCCAAAGCCGAGCTGCATACCGGCAAAGGAGTGGGGCCCAAGGCACAAACCTGGGCTTGACCAGCTCAAATAAGGGCACGAAGCTGCGCACGTAACCCTACCCTATGGGATTTTAGAAAGAATGCAGAACATTCGATGTGCGAACTTACCACTGGGTGGATTTTGGAAAAGTGCCCAAAGTGTAGCGTGTGCACTTACCATAACATGGATTTTAGAAAGAACGCAAAACACCTGATGTGCGAACTTACCACTGGGTGGATTTTTAGAAACTTCAGATGCTCAAACAGGAGCGGCATGCTCATAGGTGACCCTCTATGTGAGGGGAGCAATGCTAGCTCTATCAATAGCGAGCTCTGGAGAGCGGATAACTCATTCTTGAGAGGGAACTCAACACTCAGGAGTGGGGCCCAAGGCACAAACCGGGGCCTGACCAACTCAAATAAGGGCACGAAGCTGCGCACGTAACCCTACCCTACGGGATTTTCAGAAAGAAGCAGAACATTCGATGTGCTTAACTTACCACTGGATGGATTTTAGAAAAGTGCCCAAAGTCTAGCGTGTGCACTTACTATAACATGGATTTAGAAAGAACGCAAAACACCTGATGTGCAAGCTTACCACTGAGTGGATTTTTAGAAAGTGCCCAGAGCTTTAGCGTGTGCACTTATACATATTTGGTATTACGTTCTATGGTTCGGGAGCAGAGAACTACTCATTCCTCGGAGTGAGAGGGAACTCAGACGCTCAGATGTGAGCGGCATGCTCATAGATGACCCTCTAAGGTGAGGGGAGCAATGCTAGCTCGGCCAACAAGACGAGCGACCTATCACCGAACTTTGGAGAGTGGAGAACTCAGACGCTCAGAAAAGAGCGGCATGCTCATAGGTGAACCTCTAGGTGAGGGGAGCAATGCTAGTTCTACCAATAACGAGCTCTGGCTCCAAAGGGAGCGGCATGCTCATAGGTGACTCTCTAGGGGAGCAATGCTAGCTCTACCAATAGCGAGATCTGGGGAGCGGAGAACACATTCCTCAGAATGAGAGGGAACTCAGACGCTCAGGAGTGGGGCCCAAGGCACAAACCGGGGCCTGACCAACTCAAATAAGGGCATGAAGCTGCGCGCGTAACCCTACCCTATGGATTTTTAGAAAGAACACAGAGCATTTGATGTGCGATCTTACCACTGGGTGGATTTTGGAAGTGCCCAGAGTCATTTTGCACTTATATACCTTCTGGCCGAAAAGACCTATGACAGAGCCCAGAAGGGAGCGGCATCCTCATGGGTGACCCTCTAGGTGAGGGGAGCAATGCTAGCTCTACCTACAATGCTCAGAAGGGAGTGGCATGCTCATAGGTGACCCTCTAGGTGAGGGGAGCAATGCTAGCTCTACCTACAATGCTCAGAAGGGAGTGGCATGCTCATAGGTGACCCTCTAGGTGAGGGGAGCAATGCTAGCTCTACCGAAAATGAGCTCTACAGAGCAGAGAACTCATTCTCATAATGCTCAAAAGGGAGTGGCATGCTCATAGGTGACCCTCTAGGTGAGGGGAGCAATGCTAGCTCTACCGAAAATGAGCTCTGGAGAGCAGAGAACTCATTCTCATAATGCTCAAAAGGGAGCGGCATGCTCATAGGTGACCCTCTAAAGTGAGGGGAGCAAGGCTAGCTCGACCAATAGCTCGTGGGACTGCAAATCAGACGAACCTGTGGACCGAATATGTTCCCATGGAAACCTCTGGGGAGGCCACAGGTCCGGACCATCAGTAAGGCAGTTCCGATGAACATAGAACCTGACCGAATCATCATAGGTCCAGTCTGACTGCAGTCTAGGTTCCCACCTAACCTCGGTCAGGTGGGGTAGATGGTGATTGCAGGGGAATAAGAGAGGTTAAGGGCTGGTGTTATAAACCCCCCCCGAGGGAAGGGAGTAGACGTTAATCTCTACTCTGGTCCGGACGAGGACGTTGCTGAGGACGTTCCGTCCGGATCACCTCCCTCAGGTCTTGTCTACCTCTTTTTGACTTGTACCTCCCTCTACCCCTACCCGCAGGTGGGGGAGGGGCACGAGTCGCGACACTAGCCTTCTGCGCCCGTCTCCGATCCTCAAACCAGGACGAGTCAGGACCCCTGCTCTGTTCGGCTGAGACCTGGACCTTCTTGGAATGAAGGTTTTAAAAGCTGCTGAGCGCGTCCTCGCCTCCCTGAACTTCTTGACCACCGTCTCGACGAAGGTACCGAAAAGCTCGGAAGGCGAGACGTCCCCGCGGCGCCGCCATCTTGGATCGCTCCCACGGTAAGTCAAGCCTCATCGTGGCACGTTCCATAACCTCCAACAGCTCTGCGTACGCAGGGCAGGAGATTTGAGAGAGTTCATTGTCCACTTCATCACCCTCAGCCATCTCCTGTTCTTCCTGGGTATAACCCAGTAGAGCACTAGCCACTGGATCAGATGATGTCAGAGATATCGCATCATCATGATCCAACGGCCCGCCCTCGTTCTCGGTCGACTCGTGCGAAAGGGAAAGCTCCCTCTCTAACTCGTCGGCGAGATCCACCTGCGAGCCCCATGATTTAATTCTCCTCCGTGCCTCAGCAACGGTGGGTCGCGAATCGCGGGAGGCAGACGGCTGACCATCTTTATTCGAAAACAAGGACAGACGAGAGTGGAGCTTCCTCATAGAGAAAAGCTCACAGTGCACGCAGATTGCCCCCTCAAGGACATCGCGTGTGTGCCCTTCGCCCAAACAAAAGACGCAAAGATCGTGTGTGTCATCGGGTGTCAAATAACGAGGACACGGATCCACACATCTCCTAAACGCCTTGCTAGTGCTCGCCATGATAAACAAGGAAAACTGTATTCCTACCAGAATGCAGGCTTCAAACAGACCAGTCAGTGAAGACGAAGAAGAGAATGATGTGTCCTCCCGGCGTCCCTTATATTGCGGTCGCGCCGGTAGTGACGTCATGGGCTGTCGCCGGCCAACAAGTGGTGTTTTTATATTGTATGCTTCAGACACGAGTCACGCTGAAGGCGTTCCCCATAGCGACCCCTAGGGGACGCAGTTCGAAGTTCCCATGAAAGGGAACTCCCCTTTTGGAACCTTTATTTGTATACATATATATATATCTTTAATTTTCTCTAACCATACATAACTGTTACGTTTTAAAAGTTATGGCTGTTACCTATCAAGTCAATTTCAAATATAAAAGTAGCTGTACATATGCACAAAATCTGAATGAATGATTCTGAATGAATTGGTTGAGTGAATGATACAATGACTCATTCAGTATATTGTATTTCTAAATGAATCAGTGTTTTAAATGAACTGTTTCCCCATGCTATATAATAGGGAAGTATGTGATTTCGGTTTCAGTGATGTACTGTCTGAAAAGGTGCTACACTTAAATTTAACCGCTAAAAAAGTATGTTTGTATGATATTCGGACGTATACATCTACAATGTTGTAACTATCACGTGACCTAACAGCAACAACTTTGTTACTTCACTGCCATTCATATATAAATCCTGTGCTGTGGCCTCGTGAGATAGTAAAGCTTCCATTGAATGCGTATTTGTATGTATGAATTCGTACATACTTCTTTTTTCGTGTACTGTTTGTCGCATACTATAAAGTATGAATGTTCGATTTCAGATGTAGGCCACTCAGACAATCAAATTAGAGGAATAACAAAAATACTGACATACTGACATTAGATAAAGATATGCTTAATAATTCAAATCTACAGATGTAAATTGATAAAATGTATACAAAATAAATAACTAAATGTCTATTTTGGATGTTTTCTTTGCACTATTTTGTTATGGAAGCAAAATGTCACCTTTGCCACACTGACCAGGTGTTTTGCATCAGATGTTGCTGAAACTGATTAAATTACACACACAAATCTCCTCCTGAATTCAGTGCGGTGTGCGGGAGTGTGGATACTGTGGAATGACTCATATGAGAAGGTGAGAAATGTGAACGAGTAACTTTGACAGACAAGTGAGGAGTGAAGCCAAACATGATCTGCAGGTAGGAGTGCAACAGGTGCGTGTGTGTGTGTGTGTGTGTGTGTGTGTGTGTGTGTGTGTGTGGGTGATAGAGAGAGAGAATGCATAAAGACATTACAGAACAGGAGGATTTCAGCACTGACAGTGTGAGTGTGCATCTGTATGTGTGTGTGTGTGTGTGTGTGTGTGTGTGTGTGTGTGTGTGTGTGTGTGTGTGTGTGTGTGAGAGAGAGAGAGAATGTATAAAGACATTACAGAACAGGAGGATTTCAGCACTGACAGTGTGAGTGTGCATCTGTATGTGTGTGTGTGTGTGTGTGTGTGTTGTGTGTGTGTGTGTGTGTGTGAGAGAGAGAGAGAATGTATAAAGACATTACAGAACAGGAGGATTTCAGCACTGACAGTGTGAGTGTGCATCTGTATGTGTGTGTGTGTGTGTGGTATGCACCTCACACGCAGCCCTTTACGCAAATACCTAGACATAGGAATCACAAGAAGGAGGGTCGGCTCAGTAGTAATTCTTGCACTATTTGGGAGAGCCACATATCAACCCGGAGAGAAGAAGAAGAAGCAGAAGAAGGGAAAGCAAAGGAGGTGGCCAGAATTCCAGAGATTCCTGCCCCACAAAAGCAGGATATGTGCACTGGCCCTCTCACGCTGAATGATGACGGAGAGAAGAGGTCATTAACACCAGGGTGAGAGAGGGAGGGTGTTATGAACACTTGTTATTAGACCGTCTGGCCCAATCCCAGCCATTGTTACTGGACCAGACAAACATTTCCAAAGCAGAGGTCAAGTGGGCAAGGTTATATACACCAAATAATGCATTGTCTTCATTGTCAAGTTCTTAAGAAAAAATCTACGTACCAGAATAATAAAAATTACTGATAATTTACTCACTCCCAAGTCATCCAAGATGTTCATGTCTTTCTTTCTTCAGTCGAAAAGAAATGAAGGTTTTTAAGGAAAACAGTCCAGGATTTTTCTCTATATATTGGACTTCAATGGTGACCAACTGGTTGAAGGTCCAAATTGCAGTTTCAATGCAGCTTCAAAGGGCTCTACATGATCCCAGCAAAAAACATTTCAATACTTTTTAACCACAAGGCTGCTAAATTCTTATTGGCTGCCTTGACAACCAATCACACCCTTCCCAGCATTACCAACAACAGTGAAAAAGAAAAAATACAGTGCGTGCATAATTATTATGCAAGCTGATATTCTGATCATATTTTTTTCCAAGCACATTTGACCAATTCCAAATGACATCAATCTTAATAACTACTATAAATCTTGTATTTAATAATTTATAACCGATAAATAATTATGTGCTTTGAAAAAAAATATGATCAGAATTTCAACTTGCACAATAATTATGCATGCACTGTATCCCCCCCCCCCCCCTGCTGCTGTTGTCAGTAATGCAGGGAATGTTGTGATTGGTTTTCAAGGCAGCCAATCAGAATTTATCAGCCTTGTCTCTGATTGACTGCAATCATGGCATATTGTAACATGCTGGGTTGTGTTGAGCAAGCGAGCCTTCTGCCTTTAGAGAGCACTGAAAGCGGGCATCAGGGGAGCAAACTAGTGAAACGTTGCACGAGATGGTCTGCACCAATCCAAAAACGTATTTTAAATGCAAAATTGATTTTTGAGTGCTCAAATTACTTTCTTCTTTACGAGACGAACATTTCTCCACAAAATGCACTTTGTCAAATTTGATCGTGTAGAGCTGTTTTGAAGCTGCATTGAAAAAGCAATTTGGACCTTAAACCCACTGACCGCAGTCCACTATAGAGAAAAATCCTGGACTGTTTTCCTCAACAACCTTAATTTCTTTTAGACTGCATAAAGAAAGACATTAACATCTTGGATGACATGGGGGTGAGTACAGCAAAGTTTTATTCTGGAAGTGAACTAATCCTTTAAAAAGGCCAGAAGCCAAACTAATAATATGAGAAACCAAAGATCCACATAATCACCTCAAGAAACTTATGCAGTAAGTTTAAAAAATATATTTTTTTACTGAACCCAAGAACAATGAAGAACCTTTATTTTGAAGAGAACCTCTCAGAAGTGTATTTAATTGAACTGAATGTTCACTTGTGGTGTACTTCAAATCTTGTAAGTTTATTAAAAAAACAACAACTGTAGATAATATAAAATATTATATTAGATAATATAATGCTTAGACGTCCATTAATGGAAGGTCACCCACATATGCTACTTTTGCACAGCATGCATCACTTACTTTTCTCAGAAATGTTAAAGTCAAGTTATATATCAATTAAAAACCAGTGTTCCACCATTTTTAATAAAGAAACCTCATTAAACGCTTTATATGTTTGTCTATATATGTCGGTCCAATGACCTGTGTTCAGGCCAGTGTGCTTGTAAACACATCATATAATGCCAAAGATGGAAAAGAGGGTGCAGTGAGTCAGCAGGACGTTGGGTGGGTGAAGTGTGTGATGGAAGGGTTGTTTTTTCCACAGCACTGTAATGGAATTTGTGCTTCAATGACTGACTCGTTGGGATAAGCAAAACGTGTGTGGAGTGTGAGGATATGTTTACAGAAAAAGATATTAAAGCAACATATAAACTCTTAAAAGAATAATTTACACAATTAAGTAAAGCTTTATAAATATTCCTCTCAAACAATCTCACTTGGAAAAGCTTTTGAAATGTTCCTATTCAAAATGTTCAAAGACATGGGCAATCTATTAAGTTGAGGAATCGCAAGTCTTATTCTTGCACATGCTGGTGTCAATAGTCAGGATGTGTGGAATCAGAGCCGTCGATCTGCAGCTAACACTCCCTATACAGGTCAAAGGTCACACGCATTCCTCATGAGGACGTCCAGAACATCTCCTGAGAGCATGGCTTCCTGCGTCATAGCACACATTAGAAAACACACTGCCCTTGTACTTTGAAACGGCAAGGACCACTGTTCATCTACATACTACATCAGAAGAGTTGTAGGCTTTGTCCCAAAACCTAGTGAGCTACAGAGACAGCATTTTAAGACACTTTCCCAACAGAAATTACATTTCCAACTAAACAATTTTATTTTAAAACAAATTTAGATTCATAAAGAAAAATGCAATGCCAGAATGCATTATGATGAGCTTAGTGACAAATTTATCCAAAATATTCAACAAGGAAAGACAAAATTAATTATATGATCAAAATGTATTCAGTATACCATCAACTAAAAAGTGACAGTTTTACCCTCTGATTTTGTGCCTTCAAACCAAGCATGATGTGATACAAAAGGAAAAGTATCTTTTTCATGGTAATCAGATTTTGTCCTAACCAGCTCACGAATTTCCGGTATTTGTGTGTTTTGTACAATAGTGAAAGTATCAAATATCCTAATATTTCAATAATCTCAGTTCTAAATAAATAGTTCTTATGATCATACATAGAGTTTTAATGTGGTTTTGTGTTGGCTTGACAGATGCATGAATCACTGCATGGCTTTCTCAGTCTAATAGCAGTGATGAAAGCTCCTCTAAGATCACCTCCTTCATCACTGCTGATGCCCAGCAATAACTCGCCTTTCTTTCAGCCAGCTGAACAGGTGTGCTAAGAGCTGTGAGTAAGTGGACAAAAATGCAAAGCACTTCATGAGTATGAGTGTGCATCTTTTTGGCAAGCTGATATCCAATCCCTCATTCTCTCTGAGTATTAAAGGGTTAGTTCACCCAAAAATGAAAAATAAGCTGTGTTTTACTCACCATCGAAGCATCCGAGGTGTATGTGACTTTCTTCTTTCAGACGAATCCAATCGGTGTTATGTAAAATTTGTCCTGGCCCCTCTAAGCTTTATAATGGAGGTAAACAGGTGTTTGCCGGATCCAGTTCGGAAGACGTTAAATAAAGTACGCGCATCCATAATAAAACGTGTCTCACACAACTCCGGAGGGGGAAAAAAGGCCCCCTGTAGCGAATCTATGCATTTTTTGAAAGATAAATATCCATATTTGAAACGTAATAAACACTTTTTTCTCACTTCTGCTGACTGTGGTTAGAGGAAGACGTTCAGGCTATCCAAAATATCTCAAATAGTGTTCTGAAGACGAACAAAGCTTTTACGAGTTTGGAACGACAAGGAGGTAAGTGATTAATGACAAAATGATCAAGGCCCAGACAGGTACAGTAAGGACATCGTTAAAATAGTCCATGTGACTGAAGATGAATGAAGGTCTTACGGGTTTGGAATGAGTAATTAATGACAGAATTTTCATTTTTGAGTGAACCATCTTTTTAAAGTACACATTATTTGATAGCATGCATGAACACAGGCACTCAGTTTGCTATGTTCTCTAAAAGTTATGAGAGAAAAAAAAAAACAACTCTTTGTACTCGTATAACTAGAGTTGTGCCTTAAAGGAGTCATCAGATGCCCATTTTCAGTTGATATGATTCTTTAGGGTCTTAATGAAAAGTCTATAACATATTTAGGTTAAAATTTCTCAACGGTAGTGTAAAACAACACTCTTTACCCTGTCAAAAACAGCTCTGCACACAGCAACCCATATTAGTGCAAGTTTCTTTAAATGCTAATGAGGTGTGCTCACCCCGCCCCTCTCTTCTGTGAGGTGATGAGCAGTACTGTTTACTTTAGCCGTATTTAGCCACGGAACTTGCTAACTAGCACTTTATTAGGAAAGGCAATTTGCAAAGATTCATAAAATAACCTTATACTCACTTCTTCTGGAGGAGAAGCTGGATCACGAATATACATAGAAGCATTTAAATAGATCAAGGGGTGCTTTCCCTTCAAAAACAAACATAATCCTTCAGCGGCTCAGATGTCGGGAGTAAAGGGTGACTGCTATGTTCATTATTACATCCAACAACAGAACACCTCAATCGGTTAGGAGCCATTCTTGTCTACAACCTCTCTGGTGTCGAAACAACAGCAGACTGATGACAGCTCACTCAGTATAAGGTAAAACGCTAGTGTCAATCAACAATTGTGGGAGGGGCCTTGGCATGTGTGATGTCACACCGCCAAGAAATTGAGAATGGCTTGATTTTAGAAAAGGGATATTATTTATAGGGATTAAAAAACACTGGGTGTATTTCTATCATTCTAGGGTGGAGGTGTACACACTCTGCCAACACACGTTTATGTTCAAACAACATGTAAAAGTGAATTTTGCATCCAATGACCCCTTTAACACCCAACCTCAAACCTCAACAAATGCTAATTGTTGCAGAAAAAACTGTTTTCTGAAAGAAATTACATAGAAGCCAGCCAATCATACTATAACTTGTTACAGTTTTTCATGTCTTGCCATTTTGTTGCCAAAGAATGATCTGTAAATAGTCCATGGGTTTTTGTCAGACTATTTTGTCAGCTATCTATCTTACAAGTTGATTACTATGAGAAGCCAGTGTCCAAAAACAGTTCATCATTCTGCTGGTGAATCTGAGGTGACTTCTTATGCAGTGCTGAGCACACAGAAGAAAAGGTAAACAGTGTTTTCAAAGTGGGTAAAGTGTCAGGGTTTGTGAGGCAACATGCTTTCACACAGGCCTGGCTGTTTGCGGAGGAGCAGAGCGGGGAAATCAACTCTGCCGGTTTCTCTTACAGAGCCCAGCCTGTTGATTTCATGAGGAAAAATGTTATCGCAGAGTGTTCCAGAACTACCTGCAAACAAACATTGCCGAGCACACATCCTCACACAGGATACGCTGAAAGCCTGCCTGTGAAGGTTGACCTCATGGCTATATCTTTATCAAATTATCCCAATTCACAGGGCCTGGGATAACATTTTTATGGGTGGCCCCTTTCCCTGCAGGTCTAATGAGTAGTCTGTATCATAGAGGACCATAGTGGGTCAAGTTAAATGTCCCCAATTACTCCTAGCAATGGTCCTGCTTAATAATGATGACTACAGGAGAAAACATGCAATGATCAAGAAAGGCAAGAAACTGATTCACATCACCGCTATGGCACTTTTACAATCCGCAATCCCACAAGTGGTTATTTATTTTACTTTAATGACTCACGTTTCTGCTTGATCCATCAGATCATCTATTTGCTCAAATGGCTTGGTACTTATGCTAATTTAACTGAATGAAATCTGTTTGCCTGCGGAGGCTCTCAGACTTTCCCTGAGTCACCGGCCATCAAAAGACGCCTTTATCCTCTGCAAAGTCAGAGCTAACCTGTTGCAATGAGGTCAACACATTTAATCATACACAAACACACGCTCACTCACATTTTAAATAGCTTAATGAAGGAGCTTCACCTCACTTGAATTTGTAATGGAACACCAGTATGCTGCTGAAATGTAGTATGCACGGAATATCGCCTACTAAAGTGAAACAGTATGCAGTATGAAATTATAATAATTTCAAAAGAGTTGGAAATAAAAATGGTCATTTTGGTCAATATGGTCATCAAGAATGTCTTTAACTTTGGGAGTCAGATCAAATAAATGTGTCAAAACAAACAAACTAACTAAACTAAACAAAAAAGGTTGCCATTTATTTTGGTGCCCTTAAAAATTTGGTCCGCCCATTAAAATTGACATAGGACTTCAAAATGATTGCACGAGCTGAAACAACTTTTAAATGGTACTATATTCAGTGCTTGACTATATAACCACTTTATAATCTATTACGACTATACTCATGTTTTTATGTCATATATTACAAAATATTATTTATAACCAAAGCTTTAAATTGTGGCACAAATTATTTTTTTAGTTAGTTTAGGTTTTGCAAGAGCGTACTAGTTTAACACACCACTAGCAAACTAAACTTCAGTTTTGATGCAAACCCTAACAGATCGCACCAGCGCTAAACCTCTTCTGCTGAAAAAACAAAAAAACTATATGGATTTACTAAAGACACAGTGAAAAGGTGTGAACAGGTATTATTGTATTTAATCTTATTGCATATGCATTTGTAGGAGTTTACGACGCATGCATCTTGATACTCTCCAAAATTGCGCTAGGGTGAAGCAGAGGAGAAGAATGGTTGAATAAAGTTATTTGAGTTTTCTTTGCACACAAAAAGTGTCCTCGTAGCTTTTTAAAATACAGTTGAACCACTGATGTCACAAGGACCATTTTGACGATGTCCTTACTACGTTTCTGTGCCTTGATCGTGGTAAGACCCTTGCTGTCTTTGGAGGATCAGAAAGCTCTCGGATTTCATAAAAAATATCTTAATTTGTGTTCCAAAGATGAACGAAATTCTTACGGGTTAGGAACGACATGAAGGTGAGAAAACGAATGACAGAAATGTCATTTTTTGGTGAACTATCCCTTTAAATGATGCATCTCTGTTCGCATACTTATGCACTATTATATACCGTTTAAGAATAAATTGTGTGATTAGTGTGTTCACACTGAAAATTCCAAAAAGTAAAAGAGTACTTCAAATGTCAGGATGTGCAATCCAAACAAATCTGTCTGGTATTGTCATTTTATCACATTTCTCCTTTAAGTGTGTGTTTGAAGGTCAGGATCTTGTGGTCAGTCCCATGGCTGTGAGCGTCTGTTCTGAACAAACACTGGCAGTCAATGACGTGTCTGTGCGTAACGCTTTACTGCAGTTCTATTCAGCACTGGCTCAATTTGTCTTTGAGTTGTGTTTGTTCCCGTCATGCTTTACCACCTGACTAAATTAGGAGACAGACTATATTTGGACAAGCATATTGTACTACCACACTTACTATTTTTGCAGTATACGCAAATGTCTTGTATGCATGAAATACCCCGATAATACAACATTTGCTAAAATGTGAACACACTGCACTCACTGTTTTATCCTACAATGCAATGCGTTCAACTCGACCTTCTAATTTCCAGTGTAATGAATATGCTGAATTATCTAAAATTACTTTTGCATAATTTTTCTTGACTCATCTGATTAGTCTGCAAAATGTCAAGACATTTATACAAAATGAAATGAAAACGCAAAGTGACAACTGGATGCCATTTACTGAATAAAACACAGTGATGAGGTCATGTGATGAATGAAGTAAGATCATGTGACAACAATTTAGAGTTGACATTTCTAGTTTAGATGCGTGTTTGTGTGATTTTGATTGTCATTCTATGGATTCGCTGTAAAATGTCACATTTAATTCAGTTGTTTTTCAGGTATTTCAACACTAATGTAAAACAGAGTTTTTAAAAAGGAGCAAATGGTGTGTATTAGATGTTTTATTTACAATTTCAACTCATAATAACAATCTGTTTCTGCCATAATTCTTAAATATTAAAAGTTATCATACTACTGATTATGTTATTAATGCATAACACATTCTCTTCCAAAAGTATTTTTAATGCTATATTAGATGTAGATTATACAAAGTAAACTAATATTCCATTCCAAACACAGCCATGATAAATTATATGATTCAGATTAAAGGAAGCACCAGCACACTTGGGAGGAACCTCAGTGACAAACAAATGTCATGCTAACCCTGTGGTAAATGAACTATTCATTTGGGTGGATATGGCATGTCACCCAGAGTTTTATTCAGTGTATGGTTTTTGGGTCACACCTGGCGTGTCACAAACATTATGTTTATAGCGTCCCAGCATCTGTGAGCGGTGAGGAACCAACCGTATCCTCTCCTGGACATCAGCTGTGGAAATCCTAATGCACAGAACTCACTCTCTCTGTGTTTTTGCCCATTCTCTCCTACATAAACTTGTTCAAAGTCTCTGTGCTAATGGAAAAACAAGTGCAATGGGTGTGTGGACATGAGAGTGCGGTGAGACGGGAGGTGAACAGAGACAGATGCTGGGTGTGAGAACCGACCCAGGGTGGACACCGCAGCTGTGTGTGTGCTTGTACCAAAGGGTCAAGGTTTGGCTTGTTAGCACGGCCCTTTTAACCTCTGCCAGTAGACGTAGTAAATACGTACATCATATAGACACAGAAAGCTTCTTTTTCCATTGGTTGCCAGTGAAAAGTAGTTATGCATTCAGATTAATATATATTTTTTGCAAGCAACAAATGCATTACATTTTATTTTGTAAAACTTTATTTTGATATTCCACATTTTACTATAACTATAAGTAACTTTGCAACTAAATGTCAACTAGCAGCCAATAGATTAGTAGACTGACAGCCTAATATCTGCTAACACTTTATTTTGATGGTCCTAACAGTCTAATACAACTCTAATGAGAGTTAATTGATATGTAGTTGCAAAGTTACTTATAGAATATCTAGAGTGGACTTTCTGAAATGAAGCATAACCCTTGGTTATCCTGTAGCAGATGTTTCACCAGATTATTATTATTATTTTTCATATACTACTATTCAACATTTAGAAAATACAAAGAGGGTTGCATAGTTAAGGATTAAATGAAGCAAAGTTTAGCAATAATATAAGATTGGTTAATTGTGTTGGCAAATCACTATTTTTTGAAAGTCTAAAAAGCAGTGATCTAAACTGTGATTAAACACTAAACATGATTTTAACTGCATATTAAATACTATCGGCTTGTACACAAGTATTGATTTATTTTTAAAACATAAAATACATTTGAACCATAGTGCATGTTTTGTTCGTTTATAATTGTCAACTGCAGTTCTATTCATATAGCAAACATCAACTGAACTCACACTAAATTTGATGTAATCACTTTGCAAGTTCAGTTGTTAGGATTTCAATCTCTCTGATCTCCTCTGCCACCTGCTGTTCATTATCATAATGCACTTTGGTGAATAAATTAACTGTTCAGGCAGTGAAAAACAAAATATGTAGGCTACATTTGAATTATTTGTTGAAACTAGTCTATGTTTAAAATAGGAATAGACTTTCAAGACAAAGTGCGCTGAATCATTAGACACGACTAACTACTTATGGAATAGGCTTTGCATTTACAGTTAATGTGGCGTAAGTAAGTATGAGATCTTCAGTCTGTTTCAGTGACCTCTCCAGCTCTTCACTGATCCTAAACTCAGGCTCAAGGCCGGACTGTCACTACTGCTCTTTGGGTTTGGGTGTGGTGAGGTTAGGCTTGGCAGTTTTTCATCCAATGATCCCCACCCACTTTCTGTGGACAGATGAGTGGGAGAGACAGAGAGAAAAGGAAGAAAGCCACACTGAAATATAATATGCTATATCATATTATTCTTACGCTCATGTTGTTCCAAACCTGTATGACTTTCTGCTGAACACAAAAGAAGATATTTTGAAGAATGTTGGTAACCAAATTGTTTCGGGTCCCATTGACTTCCATTGTCCAATATGGACAAAAACAGTCAGTGGGACCAAAACTGTTTGCTAACCACTTTTCAAAATATCTTCTTTTGTGTTCAGCAGAAGAAAGAAATCCGTACAGGTTTGGAACGACACGAGGGACAGTCCATTATTTTTGGTTAAACTGTGCCTTTAAGTTGGTTGGTAGTACTCTAATACTCCAATTAAAGAACTGAGAAATTATTTCATTTAATGTGGGTCAGTTAGGCAAAGTGTAGCTTTATCCCAAAACACATGTGTGCTCACCTTTGAACGCTAGGCTGTGGGAGAGGTGATGTGGGATGGTTTTGGGAATGGGATTAAAGCCAATGCCCACCCACCGTGGGCTGCCAGCGCCCTCTTGTGTAGAGTTAATTCCTCTCTTCCCTCTCCTTTTACGACCATTACACTTCTTCCGCTGGTTGGCCTGAATATAAACAAGCAAAAACAGCAGAATTATGCTGGACAAACACACTAGTGCTTTAAAAGTCTAAGAGTTCCATATAATTAATAATAATAATAATGAAAAAATTGAAAATAAAAAATGTACATAAATCACTTGCGGTCAAACCAGAGTTTCTTCAACATTCAACATTTCACCTTCAACATTTCTCACATTATCACAGTTTATTCGCTATAGTTTTGAAAATAGTAATAAAATATGACAAGAACTCAGAGTAAAACTGTGTCAGAACAAATTCATCTTGATAATGTCAGATAACTTGATAGAAAGGTATGTAATGATGAATCAGGTTGAAGAGCTGTCAGCTGTTCAGTTTAAACACACAATTAGATAATATCAATTTAGCTCAACCAATTACCAAGCAATGCTTCGTTTTCTTCAGACTGTGGTGTAAAAAGTTTGCATTAGCAATGAAAGAAAAAACACTTAAGCAAAACATGGTCAGCTCAAAGTGTCTGAATATTTTTTGGTCCCAAATTTGTATCAATTTTACTGGTATTTGGTGTATAATATGTCAGTTTACTTTATTTTGCTATCCTCACTTAGTCTACATAAATGAACTATGTGTCCTGCACCCACTAGTAAAAAAAATCACAAATTATATCTGGTGTCTGAAATGGTTTGACTGTATTTTTTTAAATAGGCTTTTTAAATAAAAGTCATAATTATACAGAGAGACAAATTTAGATATTTATTATTAAGGAGTTGCATATATCCAAAATGTATTAATACTAATAATACATATTTTAAATTACATATAAAATCTTTTTTTTATTTTTTTTATATACATATAAAGTTTTGGCATACTTTTATTTTCCAAACTCTAATGATGTCCTCACATTATTACGGCTGCATGATTATACCAGACACCTTGCCTGGTTACTCACCACTATAGACGGCTTGGTCACTGGACAAGATGGAAGGCAGACTAACTCTTTTACAGTGATGTTTGGAGATTTAGACCTTCGTAGTGAAAAACAGATGCCAAACATCAGTTAAATGCAAGTATTAAAAAAACACCGTACTGTGTTTTTATATGTGATTAATGAACAAGTATGTTATTTATTTTTCCAAGTAGCCATACATAATCTTTTTCCCAGACGTGTCCTGGTCAGGACTTTTTTTTTAATTACCAGCCAAAACCCAGCCATTTAAGGCAATTTAGAAACCCCGGACAGGCCAAGACATGTCCAGGAAAAAGAGGACATATGGTCATCACATGTTTGATATTGATAACTATTTAATAATAAAAGGTGGTTTAAAATACTATAATACTATGTAGTACTACTTATAAGATTTATAAAAGGTTAAGATCAGGCCTACTTGTTTTGGCAGAGCCACTGAGGCTCATGGTGTGGGTTGGGAATCCACTTAACCACTGGACACTGTGGCAACGCAAAGCGGCCCATCAAAGGACTGATGTCAATTGTATTTAACTGCAACCACAAGTCATGATTTATTTAATTCAGATATGATTATTGATATTTTGGAAGTCAAGTGTAACCTCAACATACCTTGACTGTTTTGTTTGGTTTATCGCTGGGCAACATGATGTCTGGGAAGGAAAGATTTTCCCTGCCAAACAATAACCAGAAACTGAGAAAAATAATAGTTCTGATCACTTTTGTATTAATGCAGTGATGTATTAGACTTACCTCTTAATCTTCTGAGTGTCTTTTGTCTGTTTGCTGAGAGAAACACAAGAGACATCATTCAAAGACGCCTCTGTGTCAGCGCCGTACAGTGGCCTTTCGTTAATCGGTCTCCCCTGTCCAGCCCATTCAGAGACATTAACTACACTCAGAGATGGAAAGTCCTCTGCTCGTATTACAAGAGACCAGAATAACATTCAAAAATCAAATGAATAAGGGACTGGATGTAGATGACACAGAGAAATTATGCAATATCCAGAAATCTGGAATGGAAACACACCATTTTTGAGAGCGTGTCTCCTCAGGCGTGCTGGAGTGGGGCGTTTGATTCCTCTGGTGCAGCGGCGCTCGGTGTCCCAGCAGCATGGGTGCGAACACAGCACCCTGAAACAATGAGCTCCATCCACACTGGCCTCAAAGTCCCTGACAAATGAGGGGAAATAGATTCGTTTTCAAAGAACTACAGTAAACCTGATCAGACTCGTGAGTGGAAAGACTTAAAGCAATAGTTGACTCATAAATGAAAACATACTTTACTCATCCTCAGAACGCCTAAGATGGGTTTGTTTCTTCATCAGAACAGATTTGGAGAAGTGTAGCATTGCATTTCTTGCTCACCAAGAAATCATCTGCAGTGAATGGGTGCCGTCAGAATTAAAGTCCAAACAGCTGATAAAAACATCACAATAATCCACACCACTCCAGTACATCAGTTAATGTCTTGTGAAGAGAAAAGACAAATCCATGAACGTCTAACATCCAAAACGTCCATCTGTTTTTGTCTTCTTACATTAAAATCCACATAAAAATCCATATACGTTCACTATTGTTTCAGGCTGTTTTAAAAAGTGCCTGATCTGGGCATATTTCCCTCCTGATTCAGATGAGACAACTTTTTCACTGGAGACAACATTATTATGGATAGAGCACTCGGATGGCCTGGAGTGATTACTTATGGATTATTGTGATGTTTTTATCAGCTGTCTCATTCTGACGGCACCCATTCACTGCAGAGCATCCACGGGTGAGCAAGCGATGCTAAATTTCTCAAAATCTGTTCAAATGAAGAAACAAACTTGTCTACATCTTGGATGGCCTAAGTGTGAATAAATCTTCAGCACATTTTCATTTTTGGGCGAAATATTCCTTTAAAGAGTCTTATTTTAGCCTATAGAGGCCTATTAATATTCTAGTATATAAAATATTATTAGTGAGAAATTTGAAACGTTCAAAATAACCTCACAGGCTTTTGATCATTTACTGAATAAAATGACAATGTGACAATAAAAATAGAACAACCCTTTAACGTCCTATTACTGTGATAATCATTTATTCCCTAGGATTTAAGAAAAGCGCTTAGCTTAACGTTTTATTCGAACTTGATTCGTTCTAAAATATTGTCAATTTGGTGCAATAGCACTATAACACTTATATACATATTTATACACTATAACATTTATATACACTTACCTCATTAGTTAAAACAAACATCCGAGTACAATCTTCGCAAGCGTTAACAAACTTGTGCCTTTGCTTGTGTAAAGTTTGGTTGCTTAGCAACAAGAGAAGTTCACTGGCCTAACGTCACATCCACTGTAAAAGCGTTAAGGCAAATCGGATGCGATGCTGCTGTGGTGTTTGTTATGAAAATCAAACTGTCAGATCTGTAATACAAATAAATAGGTTCTCAAATTAAGATTATGAAACATTTTCACCAAACCTATATTAATTTTTACTATATTTTTACAACAGTTGATGCAATATGAAATGAATATAACTAATAAAATGAAATATAATAACATAAATAATAATTTGTGACAAGTTATTTTTAACAAGAACAATTTAAATAAACCATACGAAAACGTGGAAAAAATAAAGGAAAATCATTCAATATAATCATTTATTTTAAATTATTTTCGTATTATTAATAAATCTAAACAACTCAATATAATCACATTTCAATATAATCACATTAAAATATATTTTTGATTTTCCAAATGTGTTTTAATTACTAGTTTTTGTTTTGTTTGCTTCTCGCGCCAGTTTGAGTGGAAGTGCCGAGTGACGTAAGCGCGCGTGGTCAGCTGGCGGGTCAGCTGACACCAGCAGAACCAGGAAGCGCCTGGAGAGAATTATTACACGTTAATATCTACTCACCGCATGCAGGAGATCATTACTTCATATCCAGACTGGGATATAAATCAATCTGGTGCTTCGCTTTGCGGTGTGAAGATTAGTCAGGGCCATGTTTGCAGCAGACGACGAGGACGGAGACTTTCTGTCTCCCACTGGAGGGTGAGTTCATTGCGGACGAAGACACAACCATAAGGCAAAAATCATCAGACAAACGACATTCTCTATTTAAATGAAGTTTGGGTAGATGTGTAACACCGAAACTAAAATACAGCGACGGTATGGTGAAGAAAAACAGTTCGGGTAACGTTACCAGAGAGAAGAGAAGTGTTACTCATTGGCTAACAACGGACAGTAATATAGCAGATATATTGCAGCTTTTTTATGGCTGACAGATCAACTTAAACTTGTGTTGCGACAAAGTACATGAACAGACAAGTGAGTCGTTTGATGTGTTGAATAGCATCGAGTTGTTTTCAACATTCAACACTTGAACGTTACATGTGTCCCTCTCTTGACGTCCATGATCATGTGATGTCTGATCTTTAACAGACCTCTCGGTGTTGATGTGATCAATTCCACTGAAATCATCTCAGTCTATGAAGTATTTTAATGCCAGATGTCACAAAATGTCACAGCACACTTACAAGTGCCCCCCAAAACGTTCGAACATTAAAACGCATTAAAGTCTCAATTGAAGAACTCTATTGAAGAACTCTGATGTATGTAATGTAAGACTTTCAGACATTTTTAAGTGTTAAGTCAGGGTTGAACCTCAAATATTATGATTCTCATGCAAGAGATGCCAGTTCTAAAAATAAAAATGTATATTTTAAATTTGTCAAAATATTATTTGGAAAATATTTAGTTTCTATATATAATTTATATGATACCCTACTGTATCATATTTGATAAGCAAATTTCTAAGGCTTCTAAATTATCAATATGATCAAAACATTGTATTCTGTTATACTGTTAAAGATGTACAGTACAGACAATCAATATTTCATTTAACTTTTTGGCTAAATAAGTATTAGCAGCTGCACCATATTTCATATATTTGCTCGGTTTGGGATAATACTGTTTTTTCTTCCTTGAGTATGAGCTCCATATTCACCTGTATCACACTATAGAAGCCATAAAAGCCTGGTCAAATGTCACAGGATTACATTACATTGACTTTTTTCTACGTTTTAGAGTGCTGTACTGATAGGTGTGTATTTACTCATTTATCTGCTTATTTTAATTTTATATTTTTATTACTCTTAATGATAAAGTATCATGATTTTTAATGACATCTTAATTAAATAGCTTAATGATAGCAAATTACCTTCAAATATACCGATTGTTTTTGTTTTCCTCTAAACATTTAGACAGACTCCCTAACACATTTTTGTGACCCCCCCCCCCCCCATTTTCAAACCTCTTTAAGTGTCACTAAATTTTGAAGTCACTACATTTCTTCTCTCTGGTGTTCTCCAAGGTTATATCCATTCATTCAATTCTGCGCTGGCATGCACATGTTTATGGAGAATATGAAGCTGTTGAGAAGGATTGTAGAGGAGGTGGAGAGTCAGTGTGTTAATGCCGCTCACATGCCGGTAGTTACACGTCCCGAATCAGAGCAGGGCATCAGTCTGGGAAACGGGGGCGCCCACAGTCACGCGGAGCTGCTGTGTGGTTGTAGTCCCTGCCAGACCTGCTAAAGAGATCTGACATTGAATTGGAAATGTGGCATGAAGCTAATATGCACATGAGGAGTGATTGACTGGTTGTCATTGCATAGCTTCCAGCTCAGACAGCAGGTCAGAAACAGGTCAGCTGAGCATGGCAGGACAGCAGGACGATGACTACAAGTGGAGACAGATCCATGGGTCAGTGCCGTATGCGTTAAAGCTTCCTGATGATATTGTGTTTGCCATACTTTTTTGGTTTCATTTGTTGTTTCAGGTGTTCACTGATGTTCTCAGTCTAAAGTTTGATCAAAATGTCAAAATTAGGTTAGCTTTATTTTGAGAACGAAGTGTTGCTCAGACTCTCATGTGATCTCACACAAGTGGAGCAGTGTTATAGTGGGCTTACTTGCTGCTTTTTTGTGATTCCAGAGCAAAGTTAGCCTCTCTGTTTGGACTGGATCAGGCAGCAAGCCAAGGGAACGAGTCTTTCCAGTACACAGCACCCAAACAGCCCCGCAAGAGCCCTGCTAACTCAGGTAAGACTGCAGGAGCCTCTGCAAGTGTCAACTGACTCTTAAAAGTGGTCATACCATGAGGAATCACTTTTTTCTATTAATTTCGTAAAAATTAAACAAATTGGTGAGGTGTTAGAAACTGCATTTATAATTACAAACTATAGCAAATCTGCAAGCACAGCACCCAAAACCTTCCATACGAAATGAGTGTTTCTAAAGGTTCAACAGAAAAAACTGACATTTTTTTGCAAGGGTCCGAGAGAAAAAAATGCTTTCTTCTTTTGCACACACTGAACGTGCTAGTTTAGTGCCTGATTTGATAAAGGAGCAATGTAAATCAGCCAATGGCACAAACACACCTGTGAATTTAGCACTCATGTCAGTTTGCATCGGGCAAAAAACATTAACGCACTTATCAATAGTCTGTGAAACAATAATGTTCTTGTTTGCTAGGAATAAAACAACTATATTTGAAGAATGAATTGCATCTGCTAAAACTGTGAAAGTGCACTCAAACATCTCATTTATATATTTATATAGTCTAGGCTAAACATTTTGTGTTGATAAGAATCTTTTGTGATGTTTTTTTGGCTTATGAAGGCTACACTAATGTGATTAAAAATACAGTAATAACAGTAAACATTGTGAATTATTATTATTGCAATTGAAATGAACTGTTTTGTATTTAAGTGTTTTATAAAATGTCATTTATTCCTGTGGTCAAAGCTGAATTTCCAGCATCATTACTACAATCTTCACACAATCCTTCAGATATCATTCTAATATGCTGATTTGCTGCTCAAGAAACGTTTCATATTATTATCATTATTGAAAACAGTTATGCTGCTTAAGTTTTTTTTTTTTCTTCTCAGAATTCTTTGGATAGAAAGTTAAAAGGAAATGCATTTTGTTTAAAATAGAATTATGAACAATGTAAATATATTTACTATACTATAACTTTTGATCATTTTAATGCATACATTTGCATATATTTGAACTGTAGTGTAAGAAGACCACATAGGGAAAAAATGACTGAATCTGAAGTATAATAATAATTTTTGAATGCAGTTTTTTATGACATGTTTTGTTGTACAGGACCCCCAACCCAAAAGGGTGCACCTCCTCCAAACTCTCCTGCTGTTCTCTGTGCTACTGCAGTACATGCATACAGATAGTAAGTTGGAAAAGATGCAGAAGCTTTTTTTAAACGTTGTGTATTATTTGTTATTTAATTGTAAGTGTAATGAACAAAGTATGAAAAAGGTACAGACCTGTAGTGCTGCACATTTTAAACCTGTCTTCCAAAGCAAAGTATTTATGTTGAGTACTGGTTGCCTGTGCTAATGTAAAGTTTGCAGACTGATGTTATGAATAGAGGAATGCAGTGGTCACTGTTTTTTTCTGTGCAGTGTTAACGGACAGTACGTCAAACAAGGCAAGCTTGGAGCAGCGGTCCTTGGAAATCATTCAACTAAAGAGGTTAGAACGATCACGCTTTTCTTCTTTTGACTGAGTCTTAAATGGAATAGATGTGTTTTTTTTACACATTTGCATGTCTGCACTCATTTCAGTACAAGATCCTGCTGTATGTCAGTCAACAGAAGCAGGTGGCGGCCGCCAGGATCCACAGCGGCTTCATCCTCACTGTGAGCCCTTATTCACATAACTCAAGTCAGACGACACGTTTGTTTTCTGTGATTTTTCTAACGGTCTCTCTCACATTCAGGTCCAGCCCAGTAGCTACTGCACATTTTATGATGACCAGAGACTGAATTGGTCGCTGATGTTTGAATCTGAGAAAGCAGCTACAGACTTTTGTAAAGAGGTTTGTATTTTGTGGGTTCTTCGTCGTGTGGTGCTGCATGAGTAGCTTCTTATGCAGTAATAATATTGTTTCAGGTTTGTCTTGCCAAAGTAAACTGCAGCAGTGCGTTAGACTCGGTCCTGATCCAGGATCTTGTTCTCGGTGAGGGGCAGTCTGTGGAGAATGGAGACTCTTTAGAAGTGGCCTACTCTGGCTGGCTACTGCAAGACCACACCATTGGACAGGTAAAGATGTTTGGTCAATGACCACTTTTACGTGTGCACAGTGTCCAGTGAAAATAAAAATGGCTTTGGTGAATAAATAAGATGCCAATATGATCCAAAATGTGCTATGCGCTAAGCAAGTTAATGAATTTGCATGATTCATACATTATGAGAATATGGCTGAATTTTGATTCAAATTCTTGTGAATGTAAACATGGTTTTTATGAGAATTGTAGAACAACACCAAGGTTCTGTAAGTTCAGTATCTTGTGCTGACCAAGACTGCATTTATTTAAGAAATAAAGTAAAAACATTAATATTGTGAAATATTATTAGAATTTTAAACAACTGTTCTATTTTATAAATTTTTTCAATCTTATTTATTCCTGTGAGCAAAGCTGAATTTTCAGCATCATTACTTCAGTGTCACATGATCCTTCAGAAATCAATCTAATACGATGATTTGCTGCTCAAATTTCTTTTTAATATTATTATCAATGTTAAAAATACTTTTTTTTTTTTTTTAAACATTTTATTTCAGGATTTTTGATTAATAAAAGCTCAAAAGAACAGCGTTTATTTGCAATATAATTTTTTTCTAATATTATAAATGTCTTTGCTGTCACTTTTGATCACTTTAACGTTTCCTATTTTTGGAATTGGACTAGTTTATGAGCATAATGAAATATCTATAGATAAATTATATTATTTGAAGTAGAAAATAGTTTATTTGTTGCTACCCAGACTTTTATATAAATGTTTTTTTCTTTATTTTCTTCTCCTCCAGATGTTTGACTCAAATCTGAATAAAGACAAACTGCTGAGACTGAAGCTCGGGGCTGGGAAAGTCATTAAGGTGAGGGGGAAGTTGGCTGGGCTGGACTACATGTGTCATTATCACTCATATGGCAGTCTAAAGCTCTCTCTGTCTGTCTGTCTCTCAGGGTTGGGAGGAGGGGATGTTAAATATGTGTAAAGGTGGGAAACGGTTCATGGTGATTCCCCCCAGTCTCGCCTACGGGTCGCAGGGCGTTGCCAACCGCGTCCCACCGGACAGCACGCTAGTCTTTGAAGCTGAGATTCGTCGGGTACAGTATTCTCACATTCAGAGCTTCCCTTTACTTCCTCATGTTTGACTGTATAATGGATATTGTATAATTTTACATCCTCGACACAGTTGATAGAATATGCAAATTGAGATCCAGCCCTGCTCTCTTCTTCTGTATTCTCTCTTGATGCACGCTCAGGTTAAGTTTGCAAAGGATGGAAGTTCAAGAGATTCGGCGGCTCCGTCTCCTGCTCCCAGCGTGGAGAGTCTGACCCCCTCTGAGCTCAACCAGCCCCTCAGCACTGTCCCACAAACCAGCAAACCCAGGTGAGCCCTACAGGCCTTCTGTTGTAGCCTGACTGGAGATTATTGTTTATATTAATAATATTGATTGAGGTTTGCGGTTTCCTCTGTGTTTACAGTGAACCGCCTCTTCGAGCAAAATCAAACTCCCTCAGTGAACAGCTCAGTGTAAGATTTGGCTCTTTTCAGTTTAAACACACATTTATTTTTTAGCATTTTGTTTTATTAATGCAGATTGTTTATTGTAAATAAATATAAATGGAGCTGTGGCTTAGTGGTTAGTGCAGAACATGTATATTATTAACATATAGATGTGCACAGTATATCAGGAACTTAATGATTATTGGCCAACATTAAATATTATTTTAGTCTGTCAATATTGGAAATATACAGTATTTTATTAATAATTCAGGCTGATATTTTATATTTTTACCTTGTTGTCTTTTAGCTTTAGACTTGCACTACTGTTCAAAAGTTGAGGGGAAGATAGCACAACTGTTTTCAACATTGATCATAATCAGAAATATTTCTTGAGCAGTATATTAAAATTATTTCTTAAGGATCATGTGTAATTATACAGAAAATGTAACTTTGCATCACAAGAATAAATGATATTTTCAAATAGAAAACAGTTATTATAAATTACATTTTAATTACAAATATGTCATAATATTACTGATTTTACTGTATTTTTGATCAAATAAATGTAACATTGGTGAGAATAGGAGAATTTCAAAAACTTTGCAATGGAATGGTAGGCTAAGTTAATTCATATTTAATCACATTAATAATTGAATTACACTTTTAAATGTTTATCAGATCTCAGAAAGAAATATTCATCTGGTCATAGTTTTAATAATAATGTTTAATACCCAAATTAGTTAATTCTTTTTTTTACTATTATTATTATTATTAGTAGTAGTATTTCTTTTTTACATAAAATAGTGGAGACTTTTATTATAGGCACTTTATTAGTAATCAGTCATAGTATGAAAATAATTGTTGACTAGAATTTTTATATCAATGCTTCACTAATAATAAACCTTCTGCAGTATAATAAATATGTCTGTGTTTTCTGACATATTTTGCAATGTCTTCAGAATCCGGATGCCACTAAAGCTAAACTGATTTCACGCATGGCTAAAATGGGCCAGCCAATGCTGCCCTTCATCTCCGGCCCGGCCCTCATCACCCTCACAGCCAGACTCTAGTGACTCCGAACTTGAGGCAAGGTTTCATTTTGTGAGACATTCATTGAAAGCACAACAATCTGCCACTGTAATGCATGTTTTTGTCCTTTAATAAAGATACGCAGTGTAAATGTGAGAGAGTGCATACAGTTTATCCTCATGCGCTCTGATCCTGTTATTGCTGTAGGACCCGAGTGTGTCCAGACTCAGGGAACATAGCAGTGCACCATCACCGCAGCCTGTGCACATCTCCTCCGGCCCGCCACCTACAGTGCAGGGTAACACCTATATCAAATCATATTCTGATCAAGGCCAGGAGTGTAGCATAGTGTAAAATAATGCACTTTTTATAAGATATCCTCATTGGTTGTAATGACATTTAGCATAAACCTACAAAACCAGGTCACAAATGCTCAACTATATACTTTTATACAGTTCATTTTAGTTTTATGACATTGTATTCACTCTCTCTTCGTTCCAGCTTCGGCCCTTCTGCCGTTTACCATGGCAACAGCCAATCCACAGCCCATGATGCCGGGAGCCGTACATGCCTTTCAGGTGGCTAACTCACTAGTGCTGTGTAACTTAAGACTGAAATCAAAAATGAAAATGAATTCTGTCACCCTCAATTCTAACGCACCCTCAAGTTGATCCAAATCTGTATGAGTTTATTTCTTCTGTTGAACACAAAATAAGTTATTTTGAAAAATGTTGGTTGGTAACCAAACAGTTTCTGGTCCGCATTGACATCGTAGACATATGCAGTGGGGGAAAAATAAAAAATTATCAGTCCATTATTTTAAGGGTAGATTTATTTTAAACAGTGAGAGACAGAATTACAAAATAAATCCAGAAAAACATTGATTTGCATTTTAATGAGTGAAATAATTATTTGACCCCTTCGCAAACCATGACTTGGTATTTGGTGGCAAAACCTTTGTTGGCAATCACAGAGGTCAGACGTTTCTTTTAGTTGGCCACCAGGTTTGCACACATCTCAGGAGAGCTTTTGTCCCACTCCTCTCGCAGATCCTATTTAAGTCATTACGGTTTCGAAGCTGACGTTTGACAACTCGAACCTTCAGCTCCCTCCACAGATTTTATATGGGATTAAGGTCTGGAGACTGGCTAGGCCACTCCAGGACCTTAATGTGCTTCTTCTTGAGCCACTCCTTTGTTGCCTTGGCCGTGTGTTTTGGGTCATTGTCATGCTAGAATACCATCCACGACCCATTTCAATGCCCTGACCCGGTGGTACATGACCCCATCCATCGTCCCTTTGATGCGGTGCAGTTGTCCTGTCCCCTTAGCAGAAAAACACCCCTAAAGCATAATGTTTCCCCTCCATGTTGACGGTGTTCTTGGGGTCATAGGCAGCATTCTTCCTCCTCCAAACACGGCGAGTTAAGTTGATGCCAAAGAGCTGGATTTTGGTCTCATCTGACCACAACACTTCACCCAGTTCTCCTCTGAATCATTGGAAAACTTCAGACGGGACTGTACATGTGCTTTCTTGCGAAGGGGGACCTTGCGGGCACTGCAGGGTTCCAGTCCTTCATGGCGTGGTGTGTTACCAATTGTTTTCTTGGTGACTATGGTCCCAGCTGCCTTGAGATCATTGACAAGATCCTCCCGTGTAGTTCTGGGCTGATTTCTCACTGTTCTCATGACCATTGTAACTCCACGAGGTGAGATCTTGCATGGAGCCCTAGACCGAGGGAGATTGACAGTTATTTTGTGTTTCTTCCATTTGCGAATAATCGCACCGACTGTTGTCACCTTCTCACCCCAAGCTGCTTGACGATGGTCTTGTAGCCCACTCCAGCCTTGTGTAGGTCTACAATCTTGTCCCTGACATCCTTGGACAGCTCTTTGGTCTTGGCCATGGAGGAGAGTTTGAAATCTGATTGATTGATTGCTTCTCTGGACAGGTGTCAATTTATATCCGTTTTTCTGGATTTTTTAGTTGTTATTCCATCTCTCACTGTTCAAATAAACCTACCATTAAAATGATAGACTGATCATTGTTTTGTCAGTGGGCAAACATACAAAATCAGCAGGGAATTATTTATTTTTTTCCCCACTGTACTTAGAAGTCAACATTCTTCTAAATATATTTTTATGTTCAACAGAAGAAAGAAACGTGTACAGATTTGGATCAACTTGAGTGTGAGTAAATGACGATATCAGTCTTAAGTTGCACAGCACTTGTTGTTGCTTAGTTTCTTAGCTTCGTTGCAACCTAAAGAGGCACAAAGTTACTTGTGCAGTATGTATGTTTGCATTGCACAGTAAAACTTGAAATGTAATTGCATCAGAAAGCTCATGTTTTACCAGACAAACTTCAATTCTTTAGACATATGATACTTTTAACACTCATCTGCCTTTTAAGTGAGAACATGTAAATAAACTCTTCAACACACACTTGATTTAAACAGTGCAGTCAAATAAAAGAAATCATAATGTAATTTTTTTTCAGTATTTTCTTTTTTTAATTAATCTCAAATGCAGTTTTTAATTTTATATTATACATCTATGCATTACTTTAGTAAAGTGCTTACTAGCTATTCTGCCTTAAGAACAAATTGTGCAGCCAAATTAATTACAGAGTTTGCTATTACAAACTAGCTAGTAGTTCATTAACCTCCTGAACAAACCCTTAATACCACGTATTCTACATCAGTTGACTGTGGTTTCCTCTTTGCAGCCTGTAAGTCAGATGTACCCCACACAGACTGTGCCTTACCAAGGTAAACATCATAGCTGTACTACACTACAAAATCTTTACTGCTTTAGTTTATCAGCTGCAGATGGGAATGTTTTAAGGTTGGGATTGTAAATGATTTTCTGTCCTCTTTAAGGAACTGGTGACGCTTCAGTCACATCCTTCTTGATGACAGAGGCTCGACAACACAACACAGAAATCCGATTGGCTGTTGGTAAAGTGGCAGACAAAATGGACCACTTGTCTCGAAGGTTGGTATATTATTAGTCAATATTTCTAAGTAACTACTACATTATATACTTGAACAACCTTTTGAGAAATTCTCTCTTCTTTTTCAGATTGATGACCTACAAAAGCAAGGCAGCGTTTCATTGGGCTTATCGAATGTGTCCATGGAAACAGCAATGATCATGCACAACATTCAGAGAATCATACAGGTAATTGACAGTGAATTGGCAAGTGAGCAGTGATTGGTCAATCAGACACTCATTCATATATGTCAGTACTTGCAGAGTTTGTAAAGGGGAATTACAGACGGATTATGAGTTGAAGAAAAGCTAATAGAAATGTAAAAGGAAAACAAATAAATAATTGTAAAAATAAGCAATCAATCAAAATAATATACTTTAAAAAGTTGAAATATTTTGTCGACCTGCATGTCACGTGACTTCATTTTTCAGGAGAATGAATGTCTGAAGAAAGAGGTTTTTGAGAAAAGTTCCCGCATTGAGGAGCAGAACCGCAAGATCAGCGAGCTCATCAATCAGAACCAGAGGTCAGAATTTGATTCAATGCTCCTACTTTAGATTTGACTTCTTACTTTTTTGTATCTTTCTGTTTAGTATTTTCTGTCTTGTTATCTCTTATCCCTGTCACTTCTTGTCCGGTTTTGACTGTCATGTCAAAGATTGTGAATCGAGGGTGTTTGTGTTTGTATAGGTATGTGGAACAGAATAATCTGCGGATGGAGCAGAGAAACGACTCTCTGAAGAACAGCAGTGAACAGAATCAGACCAGAATACTGCAGGCAGAGCAAGACAAGGTAACTCTATTAAAGAGCCCAATCCATTACACAAAACCAGGTCTTAAAGTTCTCCGGCACCGTGCTGGATCTCCTGTGTGCAGCGTTCGGCTGTGAAAAAAAAAAAATCCTACATTTAAAAAAAAAACACAATTGTTGATATCACTTGCGAGTCCTTGAGTTCGCCTAACAATGGTATGAGAAGAGCACAACCTTCACTCTCAACCAAACTAACATTACTAGCCAATCAGAATTTTTTGCTCTTATAAACACGAGACGTGAATAATAGTGTCCAATTGCAGAGTCGATGCGATTAATAATTTGACAGCACTAATATATATTTATTCAAGTTTGAAATTAATTATTAAAACATTTAATATACATTTTTAACATATATACTATGCAAAGCTGTGATTTCAGCAGTGCAAAATTATTTCTAAAAGAGTATTTATTTGCTGGCGTCACCATTGCCATGTGCATTGGTGACCAGAACTGGAGGTTCAGTAATTGTGCACAAAAATATTTACAGATAATTTCTCTCATACTGTCACTAACATAATTATCATAATTATTGGTGGGTTTCCACTGCAATACAACCAAAATCAGCAAATGTGCACAAATAATCTGACCAAAAAGCATTTCAGTAAAATATATATTTTTTTTTAGATGAATTGTTTTTATAAAGACTTTTTTGTGAAGGATAAGCATGATTCTGCCTTAGTTTGTGATCTAAACAAGGCCCAACCATTTGCATTTGGAAAGCCATCATGGGCTCTCTAAAAGAGATGTAGAAGAATGTTTTCCATGAATTCCCTTTTTTTTTACCACAAAAAACACTCTTACACACTAATTTTAACATTACAGAAGATTCTGGTGTTCATAACACAGCAAAAACTCTTAAGTTTCTCTACTGTTAACACTTATTTCCTGCTAAGCCATGTATCTCTGCTCTGATTTGGTTAATTAACACTGCTCTGATTGGTTGAGAGCCTTTAGTGGTTACTGCTCTCTTTTCCCAGCATGCACTGCCACAGGAATTGAGTTGGGATCAGGTGAGCAAAAGCGCTGTCCCGCCTCATCCGTTCTTCATAGTCTTCACTCACTGTTTCCCATCATTTATTTCAGTGAAGCATTTCCCATTTCTCTTTCTGTTTTCACTCTTTGTTTAACAGGCACCAATCAGCATTCAGCTCTCAGCAGAGATAGATAGTTATACCACCATATACCATCTTGTCGCTGGTTTTGTTTCATTTTTTCTTTCCATTACAGTCTCATCATCATTCATCTGAGTAGTGCTGTTGTGACATGAGTTGAGGATGAGCTGGTTTAATGTCATCTCTCTGTATCTCCGGAAGGCACGCTTGACAGAGGAGTTGACGTCGTCCACGGCTCGTGTGTCGGAGCTGCAGCTGGAGTTGAGGCTCTCAGCAGCAGAAGGGCCGCCAGTGCTGCAAACACCAAACTTCAACTCGGCCCTGCAGGACAGTCAGCAGCGCAGCACACACTGTCACAACACTGGAGACGCAGATACTGGGTGAGCAGCACTGTGTGAAAACTAGCGTAACCATGTTATGATCTGTTACGCATGAGTGAAACACGAGATTCACTGCAAGATGATCTGTTGATCGCTTGGTTTCTAGTTTCCTTACAGCGAACCTCTGTTGTCCAAAATCGAAATCCGCAAAAAATATGTATTAAACAATAAATATGTAGGTGAGTTTTACAATAACCATGCACAGGTCACATTTATAAAAAAAAAACAGAAAAAAAATAATGATTTGCATATATAATTTTATATATTTTTAATTAAGCATATTCTCATTACCCTAATGATTGCAAGGTTTTTACCCTTTAGTTGTTTTTTTTTTTTAATTCTCAATGATTCTTATTAATGTATTACTGTATTTTTAAACAGCATATAAAATATAAAACAATACATAAATAAGGCACTATCACAAGTATTATCATGATGCATAAATAATGAATTTGTGGGTAAAATGTTATGAAAATTATTACTAAAATAATGAAAAAAATTCATTTATTTCTCTCGTTAAAATATGCTTTTATTCTTCTCTCTTTTTCATTTTGGGGTGGATGAAATATGACATGGAATTCTTTTTTGTTTTTGATTTGTGATTTTTTTGTTTTGTTTTCAGTACCAGTTTTTTTGTTTGTTTCTTTACTGGTGGTTTTTTTTTTCCATTTTTTTGTTTTATATTTTGTCTACAATGTAGTTTCTGTTTTTTGTTTATTTCGTTTAATATATATATTTTGTTTTATCATTTGCTTTGCTGTTTTGTTTTTTTGACTTTTTTGTTGTTTATTTGGCCTTTTTTTATGTTTGTTTTGTCTTTGATTTTTGTTTGAGTTTTTGTTTCTTTCTTCAGTTTGTTCTATTTTTTTTGTTGAACTCTTTTGCTTTCAGTAAGGAAAAATGTGTCAAACATTAGTGACTGTGAACCATTGCATGGAAAAACACCTGGCTAAAGCTTGATGTTAGTATCTGTATCTGTGTTTTTCAGAGCTGAAGGAGACCGCAGACAGAGTGCAGAGTCAATACAAGATGGAAAAACAGAAACGAAAGGAACTGGAGCACAAACTCAACAACATGGAGGAAGAACTCCAGGACTTGAACACGGAGAAAGACAGTCTGGAACGAGTGAGTTCTGTCTGTGTATGCATGTGTGAGGGGACACAACAAATGATTGAATCCTCATCTTGTGCGTTGAACTCTGTGTTTCAGACTCTCTCTGAGAGAAAGAGGAAGTGGCAGTTGGAGAGACAGCGCTGCGATGAGGAACTGGAAGAGGTGAGGAGGGTAGGCCAGCAGGAGTTAGACAACCTCAGGAGCCAATTACGTAAAGCCAGAACGAGCACCAACCAAGCCGCAGCTGAACAGGTAAATGTGTTCGCACATGATGACAAGAATAAATCCATGCTGAATTCATGGCAACTCTCCTTACCCGTTCCTAACAGTAACTGGGTGTTTAAAGCACTCAACATGTGTTTTTAAAGTTAGTCGTTTTACTTTTGTGCCTATGTGAGTAGCTGTCTCAGCTGCAGGCTGATCTGGAGCAGGAGTGGCAGCTGAAGTGTGATCAGGCTCTGGCAGCGACACGTGAACAGCAGAGGAGAGAGATGACTGAACTCACAGAGCACAGAGACGCACTGCAGCTCAAACTCACACAGCTGCAGGACAAGGTACACATACACTACACCATGTGCTGAATAAAATCATTACTTATTCATTTTGGGGAGCTGATTCCAAACGTAGTGGCCGTTTAGCTTGAGCATATCAAGTACGGCGTGTTTTGTAGCATTTTTGCTTTTGACAACCATTAGTAAAGTGAAGTCTTGAATGATCCCTTGATCAGCCAAAAAAACACCACAAAACATGTCTTCCTCTGAGCAGGTTACAACTAGTTTTTCATTTCTCCGCCCATTTTCACATGTATGATGTTATTTAATGCCTAATCCTGATTTCAGTGTTAGAATTATGGCCAGTGATAGAAGAAAATGCATGAGCCAGATGTTTTCTGCTACTGTTACTACATCCAAACAGCGACAGAAAACTGAAAAATAAATAAATTCCATTCAACTACATTCTTCAGTCAAATTAAATGGCGTATTTCAACATATTTTTCACCCATTTGCAGAATCTAAGATAAATGATACAATTTGCATATTTTTTATCCTTAAAATGTGGAAATAAATTCTGAAACTTCTGACATTTGACTGCTTTTGTTTTATTGATAAGTGATATATATAATTTGAAAAATAATCTCTTGTGGAAAAAAAACTGTACATGATGGAAAGTGTGATAATCTCAGCATATCAAATTAGTATTAGGCCTTTTTTTATGGTGCAGGGCTATGCTATAAATGAAGACAAACACACGTACACAGAAGAGAGTCTGCACCTGTTTATAATACTTTGACAAGAAAAGTCTTCTTGAACTCTTTTAAACACATTCGTATTTTGTCTTTTTCTTAATCGGTTGAACAGACGATCACTTATCTAATCAAACTACTGTAACACAATTTGTTCTTAATCTCCTGTCCATAGTTTAATACACACAAACAGTCCC
>QVTF01007831.1:0-18049 GCA_003573665.1 Oxygymnocypris stewartii
CATTTGTATAATGTATATATATAATATTTTTTTATTAAAAAATAACTTCAATATAATTATTTACAATATTTATTTAAAAAAAATATGATGACAAATTAAATATACACAACATTTACTAATATTTGTTTTATATTAAACCGTTTTTATTATTAAGATACATTTTATATTTTCTTACAATAAAATATAATATAAATCATAATACATTTGATCAAATAATTAAAGTTATATAAATCCATTTAATATATTGATACACTTATATTAAACATTTCCTAAATCAACTCTTTATATTACATTAGATGTATTATTATAATGTGCTTGTAATTTCAATGAAATAACATATTTATACATTATTTAAATAAAAAATCGTAAGAAATATATATAATATTTTTTTTATAAAAAGTCATAGGTGATATATATAAATATCGATTATATACATATAATTTATGTGTATGTGTAATATATATATATATATATATATATAAACGTTTAATTGTTTAACAATACAAGTAGTATAAACATCAATTAAATATAGATGCATGATTTCATAAAAACATTCGTTAAGCTCATAGAAATAAAATGAGCTGAAAACGGATTAAAAGCGGAGAGATTGATTGGCCTGGTCGATATTCATCATCACTAAACAATAGTAAGGAACACGGGGGCTGGGTTTGGACAGTTATTGAGTTGTTTGGTTTAAAGGTGATCATAAGCGTCACTGATCTAGAGTCGGTCTGATGCTGAGCAGGGACGGATGAGATGTCGACCGCTGACTCCGGATCAGTGCGTGCGTGCAAAACAAGTCCTTTTGTGATGAAGCTCTTCCCACGAGCGTCACCCTTACCACCGACACACTCAACACCTGCCAGCGGCTTTGTCTTAAGCGCTGGTCTTAGTTACTCTGTGGCTTTGTTGAGGGTGTGACGCTGATATTCAACACTCGAGTTTGTTACAGAAGTGTGTTGGGGAGCGTGATTACTGTACCTGTGGCTCTTGTAACCTACAATCACGCGCTGTGTGTTTCATTCAGTGTGACACTCGAGAGCTTCAGCGTGTCCCATATAAATGAACACGAGTGCATGCGACGCACCCCAAACACACACACCTGTGTTGTCAGCGTTGTTTGGAAATGAGCAATCATCTTGCAACAGATTGTTTGGGCTTGTCTGGAAGATAGTGCGCATGACAAAGGCTCATAGAGAGCTTGTGTCCTCAGGGAACGTGTGTGTGTGTGTGTGTGTGTGTGTGAGGGGGTGATGGAGGTATAGAGCACGGGGTATAGTTACAGCCCCTCCTCCTCTTTTACCCCTTTGTGGGCCCTTCTGAGGAGGTTATAAGGGAGAAGAAAAGGAGGATGGGGGATGTGTGAGCCCTAAACACAGGTGCCTGCATCTGTTCATCCTCAGGGCAGATGCTGCATCAGAGAGAGACAGACAGAGACAGAGAGTTTGGACACACCCTCATTCTTCATATTACAGGTTTCACACACTTTAGAGTAACAGTAAAGTCAGCAAAACTATGGAGAAAAACATATGGAAATCAGACATAAACGAATAAACGCTTTTATTTCTGCTCATTCGACTGCATGAGGTGCATCCTGGGATGATTTCAAACACTTCTAAACACATCCCAAAAACAGAGCTTTCAACGGTGACTCCATAGAAGAGACATTTTGTTCTCTAAAGAACCTTTCAGGAACAGTTAAGCACCATTTGTTTCTAAGTGTGAAGAACTTGTTACTATTCTAAAGAACGCTTTTCTTCTATAGAACGTTTGTGCAGCAGAAAGTGTGAAGAACGTTATAACATCTGCGATGAAACTTCTTCCACTATTAAAAACCTTTTATGGAATGGAAAGGTTCACTCTTGAAAACAAAGGTGATGCTATAGAAGAACCGTTTATGGTTCCTCAAAGGACCTTTCGGTGATTAGTTCTTAAAAGAACAATTGTTTGATTATCTGAGATCTGTATAAAGAACCTTTCTTGGAATGGAAAGATTGCAGTTGAAGTTAAAGGTTCTTCATGAAAGCATCAATGCCAATAAAGAACCTTATTTTATGAGTGAAGGAGGAACATTAGCATCGACTGTGCTTTTCTTTCGGTTAAATTAAGTTTATGCACAATGCTGTGACCCCAAAATATATTTGACATAAGTTCACGTCATGCCTGATTATTACTTATTAGAGAATAACAAAATATGTCTTTAAAGGATCTTTCTCTTCGCTAACGTTTCCCTTGTCTTCTTGTTTTTGTTTTGCTTATGTTCTTTGAATAAGCTGGTGGTTTATTGAGTTTTAGTGTGAAGGTCAGTTCTCCTCAAGATCACCCAGGTGTCTGAGCAGAATAGGTGGAGTTCATCACATTAATCAGCAAACTAAAATTAGTTTTAATAACCAAGTTTAATAATATTTTATAGTTTAAAACATTTTTGAACGAATACAAATATTTTGCCAAGTATATTATTTTTATATAATTTTTTATGTTATACGCATGTCTCATAATGCCAAAAATGTACAAATTAATTGGTATGGTATGCTATTTACTTAATAAAAAAAACTAAAGTGAATATTTAAAAAGTGCATGTCTCATATTGGCCAGATTATCTTACTTGCATGCTATTTTAAAGTAATGCATGTGCTTTTTTTAAATAAACACCACTTTGTTTGATATGTTCTTATCTAGTGGATGACATGCAGACATCTTCAATGCAGGTGTCTCTTTTGAGGCACTGTATCTTCTACAAAAGCATTTATCAATAAGCCGTGAGCTAAAGAGGTATTTGGCAATCATTATTAACACACAGTGTGAGGTGAGACTAATAGTTAGTGGAACTACAAGATAGATATAATTCATATAAAACACAGAATCATCACGTGGATTGAAGGCGCACTGCTCGACATCTTTAGCGAGGGGCGCGTGGTGTCAAAAATGCCTATGACTTGTCAAATCAATATGTTGAGAGAGAGAGAGATAGAGAGGTCGGATGTGTTGTGGTGGCGTTGGCATTAGTCCCTGGAGGCCCTCGGAGCAATGTGTTTTGATATGCGCAGGCACGCGACAAGCGTCAGCTCCCAAACGTCCACGCTGTCTCCTTACGCTCGCGCACTCCCACAAACAGACGCAAATAAGAGGAGTCCCCGCGTAATTACTGAATGATTGTATCCCCGCGGGAGGCCCCAGAGAGAAGCTCAATGAAGCCACGACCATCATGTCCATGGCAACGGCGCATGACAATGAGCCTCGTGGTCAGAGCCGGGCGCGCGTGGATTGTCGGGCAGCTGGTCAAAGTAATCTGATCAGACCACAGGTAGCCCGATGACGCGCTTTGTGTAGCCTATCTGAGCAGAACCATACAATAAACATGCGACTAAAACACTATTTCTGATTCCAGGGTGCCGTCTTAATTACCCCTGCTGGGAAAAGAAAACAAACAAACAATAGAAACCATTAGAATCTCCGCCCTCCTTTGTTACTGTTGCTATGTCCGACAAACCACGCTGCTCTCACACTTCATGTTCTCACACAGTGAAAAATACATCCAGAGCAAAGAGAAAACTGACAGCATGCCGCCAGACAAAGACAGAGCAGGTTAACTTCTGATATGAAACAGATCTCAGCTTTCAATAAGAAAAAAAGAATTTCAAACAATAAATATCTTTTTGTGGCTCTTTAATATGACAGATCGCTGTATTCAACCGGCACCGAACCGATCATCTTTTCATATTTCTACTTAAAGCATGCACAAAATAAACACCAATGAACGTATTATTTCACCCCTGGAAAGCTGAAGTTAATACTCTCCTGTGATTTGTCGGGCCAAGATGGCGGATTCGTCCTGATTGGTCAGATCACCTGTCAATCAAGCTCTTTGGATAGTCAAGTACACACATTACAAACATCAACTTTAACCATCAAGACCATTAAAAATGGTTTCCTGTATTGTGTTTAGGACATGTTCCATTAGGATTTAGCCTAGTGGTTTAACAAGCCACTAATGGTCCATACAGTTCCATTAAACCAGTACAATTCCTGTTATAACCCAGTAAAACCATTACGAATGCTCTATTGTTTTGTGTTTTTAAGCAGGGAAGGCTTAAAGTCTAAACAAAAAGTTGGGTGTGTATTACCAAAAGTGTTTTTGCTTTTCTTTAAAAAATAAAATAAAATACAAATAGCCTATATATTTCGATGGGTTTTCAGTAATGATACGTTAAAACGAACTAATCAAACGATTAGTCGAGTTTTTATGTTTTATCTATTTTCAATACATTAAAAACAACAAGGGACAACAAAAACACAATTAACCATGTAGGCTAGCAGTAAACAAATACACTGAAGGGTTTGATTTTCATCACCAAAAAATAATATTAGTCGCGTTTGCTTGAAGGGGTAACCATAACAACAACGAGCCATCAGTTTCGCGATACGTCGATACAATTGGACAACTATTATATCACAAACTACAACAGCGTCGTGTGCTAATGGCGTCAAATTTCATTGCGCTAATACAATTACGTTTAATGCACATTTCACAATTGAGATCCACTTAAAAAGAATCAACCCCCTCCCCAAAAGTGATCGATGTGCGCGCATCTTCTCTCTCTCTAACAAGTTACCTTCTCCAACCTCGAGCCGCGTTTTATAAAGCGTGGCGTATCAAATCAGATTCTCCAACCCCTTCGCCGATCGATAGGTCGCAAACAACATTATAGCCCCTAATTGTGATCCCCACACGACTTCATATGATCGATCCCGTGTGATGCGAGCCCAGCTTAGGTTCCCACGGCCGCCCATGTGCTGTCTAACTCCGCTGGGACCGCAACACTTCTGGCTTCGCCTGCGCCATCTGGCCCCTGCGGCCCATACCGTTACAGGTTCTTTAACATGCTTCTAGTTCAGTTTAGACGCAGGCAGTGCGCACACATACACACACGGGCCGAGGGAGGGAGGAGACAGGCGTTTAGTCAGTGGCAGATGGTATGTAAGGGTCTGGTCGCGTCTGAAGGCGTACCGTAGACCCCCTTCAGCGACTGTCCCCCGAGGGGCTTCACAATCAATGAAAAACGAAAGCGCAAAGAAAGGCAAGAACAAGAAGCGATCGAGTCCCCTGACGTGATGGTAGCTGAGGGGCTTGAGTTACTGCAGTCTCCAACACTTCGACTGTTAACTCAAAACAACCGGACCAAAGTTGTGGCTCAACAACACGTTTTTGTGCACTGTAAAAAACAACACTAAACACTACAGTAAAACATGGCCTATAAAATACAATGGATGTATAAACTATCGTATAGGCCTACAACTGCATGAAGAAATTACTCAAAACAGCACATAAAATGCCAACAATAATATACAAAAATAAAATACATAACCTAAAATTATAAATAAAAAGTATGTTTTCTGAGGGGGAAAATGCATTTGCATTTGTTGAGCTTTATTAGAAAATATCTGCATTGGTGTTTTATATTGCATAACCAGATCAAAGTTGCGGCTCAACAACTCATTTAGCCTTGCACTGTAAAAAGCATAAAAATGTATAAAGGAAGAGAAGCAAAAAAAAACCTGAAAGCAACTATGCAAACTGCAGTAAAACATATATAGGCTATTTAAAGAAAAAGTCGTCGGCTATACAACTATGAACAACATTACAACTACTAAGAAAACAAAAATGCTCAACACATGAAAATTACAAAAATTATACATAAAAAGTATGAATCACACGTATTCATGAGAGACAAAATATGCATTTGTAGAGCTTTCTTAAAAATAATCTGCACTGATGTGTTTTTGTTGCATTATTGGTTGTCTAATCATGTTTACTGCATTATGGCAGTGTTGTATTGGCATCTTTATGGGTCACACTTTGTATGTTATTTGCTGGTGACACCAATTCAATAACCTTTAAGTCATCAGGTGACAGTACCATTTGTGTCATCAGTTTTACCGTTACAAATAAATGCAAAAATGTAAATATAAGATTGGCTTGGTATTTTATTTATTAAATCGTTAATGGCATGTGCAATTATTAAAATATGCTATATAGCCTACATTCAGAACATTATTTTACAAAGATTTACGGGTAACAGTTTTTTTTTAATAATACAATTTAACAGTAAGACAAAAAACTTATCTAGTTAGGCTACTATAAATATATGTGATGGGGGGTCAAATCATACACAGGGAGTAAACACAGAAAAAGAGGAATAGTATTTTCCCAGCTCATTCCCACTGTCCCACCCCTGCCCCCTGCGACCAGCAAAGTTCACTAGGAATACATTTTATTCACTCTATGATGTCAGAACATTTGGCTCATTTAAAGGTTGGTGGATTGGAAATACAGAAAGAGCTCAAAGCATATCTTAACACAGTGATGTAATCTGTCTCACTTGTGTTTGGTTACTATGGACCTCAGGCGAAAAGCTTTTGTGCTTAAGAAAATCGCACTTAAATGAACGACCAAATTAACACCCCCCTCCACCACCCCCCACTACACACGCGCAAATATGCCTCTTTTCTCTTTTGCACACACACTTTTTTCCCCAAACAACGAATACTGGCTTGGGGAAAAAAATCGTAGCGGGTTCTAATGTAACCAGTCGGGCATCGGTTCAAAAGAGCAGGAAAAACAAACATATATTTATTTAAATGGGCTGCCGAGAATGCAACGATAAGGAGGCGATTTGCTTGTTTTTGTGGGGCTCCGCGGATCCCCCGATTATGAGAACGGTAGCGCAGGTGCTGCTTGAATTACCATACAGCTGAGAGCAAACTTATTCCGCCTGCACACAATAGCGGAGCGCCCCGGGGATGGCCACGCGAGCAACACACACACACACACGCGCGCGCGCGCGCACACACACACACACGCACGCACACACACACACACACACACAAACACGCACGCATACACGCACGCGCTTCGAACTCTTTCACAGCACGCGTTTAACACACACACACACACACACACACACACACAAACACGCACGCACACACACACACACACACACACACACACAGCGGAAAAAGGAAAGCAAGTGGAGAATTTGGCCTCCATACAAATGATGCGTATTCTTTTGTGGGTTTGCCTGACGCACACACACTGTTAGCCTGAGGAATGTTTTTTACACACAAATCAGGAGACTCTCTGAAGCAGGAAACGAAATGGGAAGTAAACTGAGATTGTCTTCCTCAAATGTGCTGTTTGTTAACTTTTAGGTTAGTTTAATTACGCCAAATAAAACACACGCTTTTTATAACTCCCTGAGCGAATAGACAAACACAAAAATCACGCATTTTTTAATTGCGTCGCATTTTGCATATATTCTAATGCAAACAATGTATCTATAATAAATAATCTAAGTTGTAAAATACCGTCACAGCGCTGATGTGTTGACGAGAGGCTGGTTGGTTGGTGCTGGTTGCAAGGGAGCCGCTTTGTAAAGCGTGGGACAGATTGGGGGTAGTGGTTCATTAGCATATTATTACCCCGGCATGTGGCACCCCATATAAAACTGGCGGCAGGCGGCCTCGCTCCAGATACAAACGCACAGAGTCCGCGGGAGAAGGACATGAAGAGGGATGTTGGACCAGTGACGAACCCTGGTTTAGAATCAGACCAAGAAGGAACTATAAGAATACGCACGAGCATCTTTTCTTCTCCGACTTCTGAGGATTATACCATTCTGACGGAATTCAACAGGTCCGGTTATTTTATTTTGGGACTTCTCTGATTGTTTTGGACACACGAGGAGAACTGGGAATTCTGTCGCTTTGTGCGCATTTGACATTAAAATGAACTGCGTTCACGCTCACTGCCTCTCCCAATGAATCAGTCGACGAAAAGAAAAGGCTTTTAATACGAGGGATCCTCCTGACTGATCTGGGAGCAGCCAAGTTGCTCAAAGACTTTCAATAACCTATTTATTTATTTATTATTTATTAATCATGGGACGCTACTTACTGTTGCTCTTCTCCATCCTGTACATGCTGCTCTGCCAGGTAAGACTGACTTCTCACTCATGTGTGTGTATTAATTGCAATCACATTTAGATCTAAAATTCAAACATTACTTCTTCTCCAGGCGTCTTCCTCAGGCGTCTTCGAGCTGAAGTTGCAGGAGTTTTTGAACAAGAAGGGTGTGCAAGGCAACAAGAATTGCTGTAAAGGTGGACTGACCACACCGTACCAGCAGTGCGAGTGCAAGACTTTTTTCCGCATCTGCTTAAAACATTATCAGCCCAATGCATCTCCAGAGCCGCCCTGCACCTACGGAGGCACCGCCACCCCTGTGCTGGGCTCCAACTCTTTCCAAGTGCCAGATACCTTACCGGATGGCTCCTTCACCAATCCCATCAGGATGAATTTCGGTTTCACGTGGCCGGTGAGTGCTGATGCATTGATGCAATGAGAAGTAATTAACGTTCACCTCATTTTCTGATGGACAACTTTGTTTTTGCTGTTGCAGGGAACCTTTTCTCTTATCATCGAAGCAGTGCATGCTGATTCCAAAGAGGATCTGACAACAGGTATGTGGTCTCATAACAGAAAAAGTTAAATATTAATATTTTTGAATTGCATCACTGAAAATCATCTTCTACACAGAAAACCCAGAGCGCATCATCAGTACCATGACCACACAGCGGCACTTGACTGTGGGCGAGGACTGGTCTCAGGACCTGCACAGCATGGGTCGAACCGAGCTCAAGTACTCCTACCGCTTTGTGTGCGACGAGCACTACTACGGCGAGGGATGCTCTGTATTCTGCCGGCCCAGAGATGATGCATTCGGTCATTTCACCTGTGGAGAACGTGGAGAAATCATCTGCGATGCCGGGTGGAAGGGCCAGTACTGCACAGAACGTGAGTTAAAATACTGTATACTGATAGAAAACATTGCATACAATTCCGTAAACGAATGTTGTTGGTTTGAAAAACTCAACCCAGATTTGAAAAGATTCCAGAAAAGAGAGGGAGGAAAAAAACAAAGTTAACGGTTACGAACAACTTGTAACTAATACCCTGCCCCCCACACTCACACTCCCCCTTCCAGCCCACTCTCACAACACACCACTTGATTTATTCCAGTCGGGAGGAGGAAAGTTTTTAGGAATAATCTCACGCGTGCCATAAATTTACATGCTGGCGTCCTATTGGTTGCTCCCAGAGTGGGCTGGCTGCTGATTGGCTGGCGTAAGGGAGGTATTGTTTGAAGTGGGCAGCTGCCGGGAGTGCGCAGACAATGGAGCAGCTGTCGCCCGCTGGCCGCGCATACACCAGCTGTCCACTCTTATCTTCCCTACCCGGAGACATTGAGAGTACAGGAGGGAGAAAAAAAGTTTTGACCCACAGTGAAGAGAGGGAGGAAAGAAGGGTCCCCTTGTTTGTGAGCACCCTATTGTTTTCATGTGTTAAGCAGAAATTCTTCAGTGCTGATTAGGAGATTTGAGTGTTTTTTTAGCAAGAGAGACCGCTCATAGGTTTAAGTGACCCCATCTTCCTCTTCATTTGACATAAAATGTCCTAGTTTGGATTTACAGAAAACAAAGTAAAAATAAGAAAATGTGTTAACGCAGGTGTTTTGTCCTCCATACAGCAATTTGCCTTCCGGGATGTGACGAGGAGCACGGCTTCTGCGAGAAACCTGGAGAGTGCAAGTATGTTCATCTCGATGTTTCATCCTTAGCTGATGAAATCACCTTCAGCATTGATTTTTCTAATCGGACGATTTGTTTTTTTGTGCATCAGGTGCAGAGTGGGCTTTAAAGGCCGCTACTGTGATGAGTGCATACGTTACCCAGGATGCCTTCATGGAACCTGCCAGCAACCATGGCAATGCAACTGCCAGGAAGGCTGGGGTGGCCTGTTCTGCAACCAAGGTAAGAAAGCGAGCGGAGCGAAAGACACACAAAAGATCAAAGAAAAGCATTTAAAATGGCCTTGAAAGACTGAGTGACACTAGGATGTTTGGAGAGAGGCTGGCTGAAAGAGAGATATGGGATAGACGTTCGAGCGTGCAGCAGCTGTCCAGCTGTGGTCCAGCCATGTGTCGCTGCTTTGGGTCGGATTAATCCACATGTGCTCAACATATGTCTGCCTCTGTTACAGATCTGAACTACTGCACACATCATAAGCCCTGCCTGAATGGAGCCACTTGTAGTAACACCGGTCAGGGCAGCTACACCTGTTCCTGTCGGCCAGGATTCACAGGAGCCAGCTGTGAGATCGAGGTCAACGAATGCACAGGAAACCCCTGCCGCAATGGAGGAAGCTGCACTGTAAGTTTGCCAACATGTAAATTAGACACTATGTACAAACAAGTGCTTTTGCATTAAACACTCGTTCTCGTTGTTTTACTAAGCATCCCGTTCCTTTTGCATTCATAGGACATGGAGAACACCTACAGCTGTACTTGTCCACCTGGTTTTTATGGCAACAACTGCGAGCTTAGTGCCATGACGTGTGCGGACGGGCCGTGCTTTAACGGCGGACGCTGCGCCGACAGCCCCGATGGTGGTTACTTCTGCCAGTGTCCCACAGGATACGCAGGGTTCAACTGCGAGAAGAAGATCGACCATTGCTCCTCCAGTCCATGCTCTAACGGTATGATGCACTTTTGGATTTAAACTTCAGGAATCTTAGTGATCAAAAGTGGTCCAGAATCTCATTCTCTTTCCTTTTTCGGTCCACAGGTGCACGCTGTGTTGATCTGGTGAACTCATACCTGTGCCAGTGTCCCGAAGGGTTCACGGGCATGAACTGCGATCGTGTCGGGGACGAGTGCTCGCTGTACCCCTGCCAAAATGGCGGGACTTGTCAGGAAGGAGCCAGCGGTTACATCTGCACATGCCCACCTGGATACACCGGACGGAACTGCAGCTCACCTGTGAGCCGCTGCCAACACAACCCCTGCCATAATGGCGCCTCTTGCCATGAGAGGAACAATCGCTACGTGTGCGCTTGCGTTCCAGGATATGGAGGACGCAACTGCCAGTTCTTGCTCCCGGACAGAGCGTCCCAAATTGCGGGCGACGTTCCCTGGACTGCCGTGGGATCGGGAGTCCTGCTGGTGCTGCTGTTGGTAGTTGCATGCGCCGTGGTGGTGGTTTGCGTTCGCTCAAAGGTTCAGCAGCGCCGACGGGACAGGGAGGAGGAAGTCGCCAACGGGGAAAACGAAACGATCAACAACCTCACAAACAACTGTCACCGAGACAAAGACCTGGCCATAAGTGTCATCGGGGCAGCGCATTTAAAGAACATCAACAAAAAGATCGATTTTCACAGCGATCACGACGACCTCAGCATGACAATAGAGAAGGAGAAGCGGAGCTATAAGACACGACATGCGCCTGCAGACTACAACCTGGTGCATGAAGAAAAATACGAGGTAAAGCATGAGGTGAAACTGGAGCACGCTGGGAAGGAAATGGCAGCAAAGGAATTGTCCGAGAGCTGCGAGGATGTAAAGTGCCAATCTCTGCAGGACTCTTCTGAATTTGAGGAGAAGCACAGGAAACGTCTGAAAAGGTAAACAAAACTGTTGTTAGAGTATTCTTCTTCAAGATAACAATTTCTTTGACTACTCACTTAATGTTCACTCAAATGTATGCACTGCTAACATGCTGCTGTCTTTTTCTTTACAGTGATGCATCAGAAAAGTCTAAATATTCAGAGTATTCAAGGTATTCTGAATCAAAGTATTCCGAATCAAAGTATTCCGAATCAAAGAACTCAGAATCGAAGTATTCAGAATCAAAGTATTCCGATTCGCTGTATTCCGAGTCTGCATGTGCGTCGGCATGTGCATCGGCATCCACGTCGGCTTGTGTCGACACCAAATACAAATCCGTCATGGTGATGTCGGAGGAAAAAGATGAATGTGTAATTGCAACTGAGGTGAGTGTCACATGCAGTTGACTTTATACATTATGCAAAGAAAGTGTGTCCTCTAAGCATTCTTACCTTGAATCTGAGAACGAACTAACTGGCGTTTTGTTGTCTTTTCCCATCTCAGGTGTAATGGGCCTGCAGGAAGCCGATGCTCATTGTGTCCTATGGGAGACATTTTGAACTCCCTAAGAAAATGCTGCTGCTCGAAACCTGGTGGAAATGTCCCACCTCATGACTACTGCTGCTGAGAAACTAAGACTGATTAACTGATATTCAGGATGAGCTGGTTCTCTGTACTGAACGAGGCACAGGCAGGGGTGGCCTGTAGGCTTGGAAGCTTGTGGAAATGATAATGATGGCAGGAGTGTCATTAAAATTTCAAATGTAGTTGTAAAATGTACCTGTAAAGCCATTTTAAAGGTGTTGGACAATATGTGTCCATTTTTAAATGTTTTTCAACGTGGGTTCATCACACGAGAATGGCATTAGGAAGGAAATAAAGAAAGAGAAGATACAAGTAAAGTAAAGTATCGCAGTGTATTGCCATGTGATGTCCAATAATGTGTCAGCAATTTGGCAACGTTTTAGCAATATTTTGGCAACATTTGCTGGTTTTTCGCCAATAATTCCCACAGGCTTTTACTGTGCCCAGAGACTGCACCAAACATTAAGGATGTTAAGGACGTAGTTTAAAAATAAATGTGTCACAAATTGTTTTGCCATTGACTGTCTTGACACCTTGGTGAAGTTGTGATAACATTTTAGCAATATTTTGGCAACATTTGCTGGCCCCACAAGTCAGTGTACAAGGGACTACATCAAAACGGTGGATGTTCAGCCATACTGGCCTGTCTTGCACTGGGTTAAAATGTCACATGATGTCATATCCTGTCACATGACCAGTGGAATCTATGTGTAAGTGCTCAAAAAAAAAATCTCAAAGTCTTCCAAGCCTTCGTTTTTGTGCATTATGGTTTAGAAAATGTATGTAATTTGTTTTTCGACATAAAAAATACGTTTGTGTCATTGATGATGAATAATATCCTTGTTTGTATGTTTTTTGTTTTCTTTTTATAACAAGAGTTGTATGATTTAAGTTAATTTATTTTTATTTAAGTTGTATTTCTAAATATTTGTGATGTTTTTAAGATTATTTAAGATTGTGTTTTTCCTAAGTTGTTCCTGTTTCTTGCAAAGGCACTTCTGGGATGTTTTGAGAAAAAGTTATTTAAAGAAGGATTGTAAAAAAAATGTTATTAATGCTATTGTTTTCATTAACAGGCTTTTGTTTGATTTTCTTTCTCTGAATGAAGTTTTAGCTTAAATTATTTTTCCAAATAAAGATTATAAACTATCGAAAGTATTTCGTTGTTTTAGTAACTCCACCACGCACTTCTGTCTCATATATATTGGGCTTAGCATCTTTACATTCATATTTAAATGCTGACATAATTCGTACAGCCTAAAGAAAAGACAAACTTATAAAACACACAACCACCAAAAACAAACGGCAAAGTTGTTGTAAGTCTCTTTTGTGTTGGTTCGTGTTTTATTTTCTCCGTGCTGGATTTATGACTTCTATGTGTGCCACTCAGTAAGGGTTGGAAATGGTTCTTTAGAAAATGGGGAATAGATTGGGATGCAGGTTCTTTATAGGGATGAGAACGAAGCTAATCATTAACATCTGCTCTGGCCTCTTGGTCACCCCATACTGGGCTATTCATGGCTTTACCCCACATTCTGCCCGCCGCGGGTGCATCGCTCAAGAGAGGGGCCTTTGAGAAACGCCGTCCAATAGCTGCAGGATGTTTACAAGTTTTCCAACCAGACTAGAAGGAGAGATTTAAGGCTTTGGGGGGGCTAGTTCATCTAGCTGGCACATTTCCTAACTGGATGAAACTATTTGGCAGGTGTTTTGGCGGGAAAGCCTTTCTTGATGTCAAACACCACGTCACCAAAACAACCACCAAAAACAAAAAGTTATGCTCTCTTGCACTATTCTAGAGAAAGTTTGCATGAGATTTTTTCCCAACGCTGATGCAGATAGAGGACAAAACGTCTTTTGTTGAGCCTTTATGGCTAAACATTAAGCTCGAGGAGAAGTTCTGGCGGAGGTCTCTTACAACACTCATCAATGCAGCTCTGGGGAACAGGCAGAGTCACACAATGTAGCGGCGGACAATAGCCGATACAAAAGGGCACCATTTGGGAGAGGCAGTGTGTGCCTATGAATGGAGGGAAGGGAGGGGGGGCAAAGAACGACAGATGTTGTCTGTCCTCCCGCAGGCAGAAAACACCAGCTAGACCCCACATGGCCATGAAGGAGAGACACAATGGAGACCCTTCAGCTCACGTCTCTTGGTCTTCTCTGAAATTTTGCAATGTAACTTTAAACTACTTCACACGGCGCAATAAGTACTTTACTTGATTTAGACATTCAGCCTGAGATCAATCAATAAAAGCTTTGTTTTACACTGTTTCTAACACTTTCTTTATGCCACGAGCACCTAGCAACCTCATAACAACTCCGTAGCAACAAATTAGAACACCTTAGTAACATCATAACCAGTGTTGTGGAAAGTTACATTTAAAAGTAATGCGTTACAATATTGCGTTATTCCCTAAAAAAGTAACTAATTACGTTACTTAGTTACTTTTTATGGAAAGTAATGCGTTACATTACTTTTGCGTTACTTTCGCGTTACTTTTTAAATATGAGCACGGCTTGATTGATTGTTTTTAATACAAAGTTATATTTATAGTGAATATAAAAGCCTTTCACACCAAAAAGTGTAATGAATAAACCTCAGACTGAAGGACGAGTAAATCACGTCTGTACAGAAGAACACAGGAGAAGAAGTTCAACACTCTTCTAACGAAGCACAATTGTTAGTTTATCTAAAGTAATTTTTGTTTATTAATATGGTTGAACTGATCATCAAAAGTCAACAGCAAACACATCGTTAATAAAATGAGATTAGATATATTTGTGTAGTTTAACATATTTAATTATTGCAGGTTTGCGTCATATTCTGAGTTTGCATTTCACTGTTTTAATTCATTTTGATGAATACTGAATCTGTTTTTTGCGAGTGGGATGAATTAATACACATTCATATTTAGTCTAGAACTACAGTAAGATCATGTTCACACAGCGTCATCAATACATGGGGAAAAAGTAACTCAGATATTTTCTTGTAAATTAAAAAGTAATGCGTTACTTTACTAGTTACTTGAAAAAAGTAATATTATTACGTAACTCGCTTTACTTGTAATGCATTACCCCCCCAACACTGATCATATTAACATCCACACAACCACTCATAACACCCTAGCAACCTTTATAGCAAACACCCTGGCAACCACTCATAACACCTTAGCAACATCATATCAACTCCCTGACAGCCACTTTGAACACCATCATAGCACACCCTAGCAACTTCATAGCAACCACCCAAAACATTTCAGCATCACGGTGGTGTTTCGCATGGACAAACACCACTCACATGCACTTTAGAAAGTGTGCAACCAAATGAAACTATGGTTTCTAAAGAGTAAATTTGGGTGTGGCCTTTAACATTAAAATAATTGCGCAATCGTAACATTGCTTTCATCAGAAGTGCAACCCAAGACCAAGCTGGCCAAGCATTCTGCACTTCAATTAGCACCAGAGCTCGAGCTGGCATCAGTGTGACTTCATGGAAAACAAAGAGGGGAATGAGAGGTATGCTCTGTGATCCCGTTGCATTTTAATGAACCGATCATGTAGAGTCCTCAGGGATCAGACAGTAACACTATATTCCAGCACAACACAGATGATCAAATACCACACGACAATCCCAAAGTCATGTCCAACTGAGCTGCGAGAGCTCGGATCACGTCCACCGACGCTGGTTACCAGCAGGGTGAACAACTAACCGGAGTACAACAAGAGCCAGAGCTGGAAATAACCGGGGAACACAGAGGACGAGAAGAAGAACGTGTGAACGGGGAACAAGGGAGCAGACTCAGGTGCAACAGAGACAGAGCAGGTGTGATGAAATAGTCATGAGGAGAGGCAGAGTCTAGCTTGAGTTACACCTGCCGCTCCTAAAGTAATGAAGGAGAGAGCCAGACGAGGAACGACAGAGATGGGGAGAAGAAGGAGAGATACTAGACGCTAGCAAGGGCATTAGCCAAGCTTCGGGAGCTTTGAGAAGGTTTGTGTTTTATTCGTGCACCTCTGCTATTGATTCTTTGCATGTAACTTTCGTCTTACGTTAAAAGGCGCATGTCTTGCTCACCTGCATGTCTGTGCTGTAAGCTCATGCTTCATACATGTATAGCTGTTAAATTGAGTAATTATGTAACATTGCTTGATTAGTAGCTCGAGCTCTGGGATAAAAAACATCTAACCTTTAAGCCTCAAGGAACTTGTTGACATTAAAATATCATGTTTCTGGTACAGATCCTGCCAAGATTGCACCTATCTCTGTATTTAGGAGTTAAAAGTCTCCACCTTCACCTCAGAGATGTAAATTATTCAAGAGCGCTTGGATTTCCTCACAATCTGCCGATCAGGGAAATGAAGGCGATGCGTCAGAGTAACCAGACGATCTACGACAACACAAAAACAATATAAAAATGGTTTACATGTGAGGTAACACTTTAGTTTAGGAACCAGTTCTCACTATTAATAGTTGCTTATTAGCATGCTTATTATTAAAATATTGGCTGTTTATTAAAGCACATATTCTGCATGACCATATTCTACATCCCCAATCCTCCCCAATACCTAAACTTAACAACTATCTTACGAACTATTAATAAACAGCAAATTAGGAGTTTATTGAGGCAAAAGTTGTAGTTAATGATTTGTTAATAGCGAGAATTGGACCTTAAAATTAAGTGTGACCACATGCGAAATAATAAATGGACAAGGCATTAAAATTTCCTAAATTAAAAAATAACTTGCGACAAAATGCACAAACAAACACATGATTTCTGATGAAGAACATCTGATTAAACCAGAGGTGCCCAGACGCTTATTAAAGTGAACTAAACCTAAAAATAAAACCATAAACAAATTTATTTAAATATATTACTTCTCATTTTATTTCAGCTAGCAGTATTTCTACTTGATGTTCAACTTGATGTACTATAATAAATAAATATAAAATAACAATTTTAATACATTTATTCACATTTTAATAAAACATAACAAATATAGATAACAAAAACAAAAATAAAAAACAACAATTAAAATGAAATAAAAACTATAACAGTGTTTAATCTTAAAAACAAATCTAATCTTAACAATCAATTAATATTCTTGTAATTAGAAAATAAAACAAACAGTTTTTAATCTTAAAAACAAATCTAATCTTAACAACCAAATAAATTTATATTCTTGTAATTAGAAAATAAAACAAACAGTTTTTAATCTTAAAAACAAATCTAATCTTAACAATCAAATTAATTCATATTCTTGTAATTAGAAAATAAAACTATAACAGTGTTTAATCTTAAAAACAAATCTAATCTTAACAACCAAATTAATTCATATTCTTGTAATTAGAAAATAAAACAAACAGTTTTTAATCTTAAAAACAAATCCAATCTTAACATCAAATTAATTCATATTCTTGTAATTAGAAAATAAAACTAATCTTAACAACCAAATAAATTTATATTCTTGTAATTAGAAAATAAAACAAACAGTTTTTAATCTTAAAAACAAATCTAATCTTAACAATCAAATTAATTCATATTCTTGTAATTAGAAAATAAAACTATAACAGTGTTTAATCTTAAAAACAAATCTAATCTTAAAACACCAAATTAATTCATATTCTTGTAATTAGTAGCACGGCAGGCCAATCAAAGGTCATCACTGGCAAACTGGTTTGTGCATCTCTGGTTTAAATGGTTAACGATCACTCCTTGATTAAAGAATGCAATGAGAGCATTTATTACCAAATTTACATTTTGATACACATCTGTTTCTTAAGATCAGTATCTCCTCAAGCTGCAGATGGAGTAGAACACGGTTGGAAATACATCAATGTGTTATTTGACCGTATCTAATTCAGATAATGGACAACGATGAAGACTCATTAAAGAGATCTGCTTTAATCTACTACTAATCAACTTTTCTGCAAACCAGGAACAAGCACCAGAGAACGTCAAT